>CAUYRT010048882.1:0-21838 GCA_963574885.1 Lepilemur ruficaudatus
GTCTCCTGTTATTTTCTTTTCATTTTTTTTTTTTTGAGACAGAGTCTCACTCTGTTGCCTGGGCTAGAGTGCCATGGCATCAGCCTAGCTCACAGCAACCTCAAACTCCTGGGCTCAAGCAATCCTTCTGCCTCAGCCTCCCAAGTGGCTAGGACTATAGGCATGTGCCACCATGCCCGGCTAATTTTTTCTATATGTTTTTAGTAGGCCAATTTAATTTCTTTCTATTTTTAGTAGAGACAGGGTCTCGCTCTTGCTCAGGCTGGTTTCGAACTGCTGACCTTGAGCGAGCCTCCCGCCTTGGCCTCCCAGAGTACTAGGGTTACAGGCATGAGCCACTGCGCCCGGCCTTCTGTTATTTTCTGAATCAGCAATTGATCAGTGAAAAGAGAAAATAAAATAAGCAGAAAGTTAGTTCTCCACCCAATTACTCAGTGAAACAACTAAAACCTAAAAGTATACAGAAGGGCAGGCTGAATCCACTTATTTTAAAGTAATGAAAAGAAAACTTCTCAGCAACTCAACTTAATGGTTCAAACAACTTCTAAAAATGAAATAAATGCATTGCTCCTTCTGGTTTTTTAATAATGAATTTTCATTAGCTACCAAGAGAAAGGACATCTGCATGTCCCTGAGCTGAGCATTTATGGAACAAGTATGAAAGCTTTTCCTCTTCAATTGTTTGAAGTCAAGCACATTTAGCCAAAAAAAAGATAGGGCACAGAAGAGGGCAACACCAGTCAAAAAAATAAAGAAAAAAGGCATGGGTTTTGTTTTGTTTATTGAATGAAAGATTATTGAGGATGCCCTCAAAAAGGAGAATCATTCTAGAGGAAAGATGGATTATCTTTCTATTTTCTCCATAGAAAATGATATTACAAAATTGTGATCATTTGAGGAGGCAAACAAAGAGTATGCAAATAGAAAAAAACAATTATTATGAATATTTTCAGGCAGTTACTTAATTGAAAAAAATCATTTTATTTTTCCTCTACTTTGTTGCAGTTATAGTATTTGTCACCTTTTAAAAATTTGTACTTTCTTATAGTTTTTATTATCATTTTAGACTAGTGTTCTCTTTTATGTCTAAATATTACTTTTGAATACCTTATTTGTTAAATAACATGGATTTTATAATTCATTTTATGTTTTAAAGAATGGAATTCATTACCTTGGAAAACCCAAAACAGAAGTACTTAATATATCTTATTTATCTGTAGAAATTATTTCTTCAAATAACAAATAACTAAGAGTCAAACAGCAAAGAGGCAATGAAGGTTATACAATAAGACACAATTTCTTCCTCTTTAGAAATGAATGAAATCTGATATGAACAATTCATTCAAATATTTAATAAGGTTTTCAGGAAGAAATAAATACATGCCACATTGACAGCAAACTTTGCATTTGTATTTTACATCAGATTCATTCTGTCATTCAATAAATAGTTATTAAGCTCCTTCACAGATGCGGCATTATGCTGCTGTGTGGCTATAATGATTTTTTTTAAAACTGTATTTTATTTACTCTTAGGGCTTTTTTGATTGCCAATGAAAAACCTTGTTCAAACTAGCTAATGTGAAAAAAAAAATGGCTTACGTATTTCAAAAAGAGTGCAACGTAAGGATAGATCCAGGTGCTTAAAATGATCAGGAATCCTCTCTCCATCTCTTCGTCCTTTGTTTCTCTGTATTGATTTTATTCTTTGACAGGTTCTACTATCGCATTGGCTTCATGTCCACCAGCAGTCCCAACTTAGGATTCAGTGAGAAGAAAGTGCTTTTCCAAGAGTTCCAGCTAAAGTTCCAGGGCTGGTGTTCATTGGCTTTGATTGACTCAGTTTATGTCATGTGACTGCCCTTGAATCAATCACTATGGCCAGAGAGAACCAATAGACTCATCTACCAAGTTCATCTCTGCTCCTGGAACCAACAAACCAAGAAATAAATAAGCCTCACCCAAATGATCAGGAATGAAATAGTAGATCAATGATTCCCCAGTTAAAAAGTGGGAGTGGATATTTGGGAGGAAAAAGAAATACTTGCCCACTACACTTAAGAAACTACAGACTAGAATAAGACATAAGTACATAAAGAATTATTATGTATCTCTTTGTTTCTCTGCCTCTCTGCTTCTCTCTCATTCTGTCTATCTACATACACAGACACCACACATACACACACATGGGCACATACACAGTGGTATGATGTTACATGTTTAACCACCTGTATAAGAAAAATAAATTCCCAATGGATAGTGTTTTCCAATTTCCTTGGTGTAAATGTTCCTACTAGATGATTTTAGTGTACCAATGTCATATCACACAATGTGGAACAGAGTCACACACACATTCAGCTTTTGTGAGTCAATATTAACTGCCTCTGGCATGCCTCAATAATAATTAATAAGATGAGAGAAGTTACTTTCACTCGAAAAAATCAGAAGTTGTGACCCTTAAAAGGAGAATAGAATTTTTGCAAGTTGATTGTACGTGTTATAGAATAAAAAAATAATTACAGAGGCAGATCAAAGAATTAAAGTTGGCTGAGAGAAATTTTAGAGAACTAAGACCTGTTTTTAAATGTTTAGTTTAGATCAGCTTGAGTCTCATATCAAGAGAGCTTTGACATAGCATTTCATGGGGGAGGAATGGTTGTGGTAAGGAAGAAGATTTCTATATTCCGAGGGTCCCATAAGTACATTTTAGAATCCAGTCTGTATTCTACTTATGGGACCTCTCTTCCAAATCCTCTGTCTTCCCAAGTCATTGTTCTATTCTCAACTCCTCTAATATCAAACCTGATTGATGTGTAACTATGAATTAACTACAGCCACTTCAATTTTTTAAAAAATAGCCATTTTTCCCCAAGAGGAGTGCACTGGGAGAAATAACTGGGATGTATACAATGAAAACATCAAAGGGATATTACATAAAGAAGTAATGTTGACTTCTGGCTTCAACCCTGACATATAAACAGCTTGGAAGTCATCACTCCTGTCCCTACAAGAAAAAGCTGAATAAACTGAAAATCAATGACTTTTCTTGGACGCATCAGGGAACTGAGGTTACAGGGCAAACTACTACCCAAAATCTAACAAGAGAGAGATGAATCCAGAAGGTCACAGCCAAGATCTGTTTACCTGGAGCAGAAGCTGCTGGATCCATACACTAGTAGGAAAACTTAAATAATAATTTTGATGACTTGCTAGAGGCTGCAAGTGGACTAGCATGAGAGTGAGAAACTCGTAGAAGCCGCAGTCTTAGTGCAGACCCACGCTTTAAGGGGTTTACCTCCAAGAATTCCACCAGTGAAGATTTGAGAAAGATATCCTCATGCCTATGGCAGGAGGAGGGAAAGAAAAACCAATGTGAACCAGGCCTTAAGTGTTCTCCATAACAAAGGCTTACTCAGCAAGGGAAAAGACTATTAGAGCCTTAGCCCAGCTGGGGGAAAGACATTCCTCATCTTCCTGCACTCTCCAGCCTTTCTGTCTCATCTAAGAGAGAAAATGAAGGCTATATCATGTAAAAATAATTGTGAAGGTCACAGATAAGAGATACAAGCCCAATTAATTATATTACAGAATGCTTTTTTCACCCCCATGCCTTGCCACCACACCAACAGGGCTCTAGTATAACAACAGTGGATTATAGCTAAAGAGCTCCGAGACACAGACTCTCTTGGAGGAGGAGTATATTGGAAAGCCAAAGTCAAGAGGGGAGACAAAACAAGAACAGTAGAGGAATCCGAAGGCACTAAAACCTTTAGCTATGGCAAATATTAAACACAGCCCAATTCCTAGTCAGATTATCATAAGTCCTCACACTAAAGACTTGTTTACCTCAGTTCCTATTCCCAATACAAGCACATCAGGCTTTCAACAAAAAGTTACATGACATATCAAAAAGCAAGGAAAAAAAGCACAATCTGAAGAGAAAATGCAAGCATCAAAAAAGGACCACCACAACTTCTAATAAAAAGTGATAGTAGGATGGAGTAAGCCAAGTAAAATTTGACACTTTTTCTAGCCCTGTTGTATGCCATCAGTGTCTTCACGCCCCCTCCCCTTCCAACATACAGCATGATTTCTTGGTTTTAAATCAGGCATTTATAATTTTATACAAATAAAGCTAAGTTGCTAAATTATCTCTCTTGAAGCATATTTGCAGTACGAGGTTTATTTAATTGTGGATTAAAGGCTTTGCCTACTGCGGAAGGAAGAGCAGACTCCAGGAAGGAGGTGAGTGATGGAGGATTTTCTTGTTAAACCTGGAATTACATCTCTGCCCCACACACAAGGAAGCCCTGTGGGGAATTGTCATCTGCACTGCTCCCTAGACACAGGTGACAACAGAGATCTGAGAAAGCAGTATTAGGAAGGTGAGTAGTGGGAGGCTACAGAATAAGAGTCAAGCTGAGCCTTGGGGACTAAAGAGCCAGGACTCCTATAGTATCAGGACAACCTCATTAAGTTATTAAATCTAAGGACAAGAAGATCTCAAAGTCAGTAGTGAGAAAATCAAGTTCTGTATGAAAAGGTTACATAAATTTGCATTGTTCAGCTGAGAAAAGAGATAGAAATAAGAATTTTTAACTTCAGTAAGTAAACAGAAAATGTTTACCAGAGAGTCCTTTTCCAGAGGACAGAATCCAGAAGACAGCTTTAAAGCATGATGCAATAGAGTCAGAGCACACATTGTTACCCGTTTATATGAGCTACCTGACGGACAGTGGAAATAATCAATTTCTATCAACTTTAGATGGTTTCATCCTTTCTGAAGGCCAGAGTAGGTACCTAAATCAATCCCAGACCTTATTAGATGTGACCTGGCCTGCATTCTGCTAACAGTTTGGTTTTATTTCATCAAGAAACTTTGGCAACTAATTTGTTCACCTGTCCAATGCAAATAGAGTGAAACCTCTTTTTAAAACAATTAACTATGCTGTCATTTTCATCAAGAAGCCAGTCTGTCTCATACCCCATCTTGATTATTGACAAATCAAAAATTTGTCCTTATCTATAAAGCAATCTCACAGTACACAACTCAAAGATAATGCTACAGTTTTCTTCCACTGGAAACATTTTATTAATGCAAATGGAATTCCTACTAGGAAGTACTGCCACATATTTTGAAAAGAGAAAATGGTTCTTACCAGCTGACTCACTTTGTTGACAAGCTTCAACTATAATATCTCCTTTAGTGTGTTCAGAGAATCATTATGGATTTATTCAGCAATCCTTAATGGTAACTCTGGTTTTTATTCAAAAAAAAATTATAGTCCCCCTCAGGTTTTATCGAAGGACTTGGTTTCATAACAACATATTCATCTTATTTTTTGTCAAACTTCTAAAATTGTTGAAATTGGATGATCATTTTACTTAACCATTTTATGCGAATTTAAAAATTTTTCACATTTAAAATTTTTCTTTTTCCATCCTTCCCCTCTCCCCCAAAATTATTGACCTCAAATCAATTGTATGTCTGTTAAATACATCTCAAGACCCCTATCCAGATTTTTTTTTAAATCACAAATTTTGATAGAGCAGAAAATTTCAGAAATTTTACAAGTCTTTGACTTGGTTCAAAAAATACATGCAACCTTTGCCCTTCCATTCTAATGAGCATAATGCATCAAAGGGACAGAAAGGAGAAAGGGGATCATTAAACCTCAACGTGAAGCAAAAGATACGCATATGAAATTTTTATAAGCAGAACAAGGAGTGTTAATGGGAACAGAAGATGACAAGGATGACGTCTAAAATGAATGTTACAGAAATAATCCAGCAAGATTAACGGAATGACTGTTCTCCATTGCTATGTGTGAATGTATAGTGGGAGCTGAAGGAGATGAACAGTTAAATCTGGTTTTATTTACCAACTTTTTAAAGATAGTCTCAAAGAAGTGCTAGAATATTCAATGTCCATAATAAACTGATCATGCCTTGGGGATACATAGGGACTGAGAAATGTGTTACTTTTGTTCAGGGTATTTAAATGAAAGTGTTCCCCTTATTTGACAGTAGAAATCTGTCCAGTTAACCAACATAGCCAATATCTTCAGTTATTAGATACTGACTTAAAACCTATGCTTACCCAAAATAAAAGAAAACAAGCATTTTTATTATAAGTTGCTTTAAATCCTGTTTTGGAAATACATTGTAATGGGGTTGTTTGATTTTCTTTCTTGCTTGAGTTCTTTATAGAGTCTAGTTATCAGCCCTGTGTCAGATATATAGCATGCAAATATTTTCTCCCATTCTGTAGGTTGTCTGGTCGCTCTAATGATTGATTCCTTGGCTGTGCAGAAGCTTTTTGACCTGATCAGGTCCCATTTATTTATTTTCAATAATAGAAAAAAATTAATAAAATGAAAAGGTCAGCAAGACATAATAAAAAGTAGCCACATAAGCTAGTTCCTCCCAAGGCAACAGCGAACAAGATAAAATAATGGAAAACACATAATGGATGAGATTCTTAGTGCCCATGCTAACCCTGCTGCCCTGGACCACAGTTCCCTCATGCCCATTACCAGGGTGTTGTTCGACTAAGGATCCATAGGAAACTTCAAGTCTAAAAGCACATGACTCTAGACAGTACTGTACTAAAGTAACTACCATTTGTGCAGTTTTATCATTTACACTCACTCCCTACAACCACCCTGTGAGATAAGAACTATCTTCTCCAATTTACTAATGAGGAAATACAACTGAGTAAAATAAGCTTGAGGAAGGTGACCAAGGTTCAGTATTCTGAAGTGCAGAGATAATACATAAACTCAAATCCACTGAAGTGAAATCCCACGGTCTCACTGTATCGTTCTGTACACAAGGCACCTCTTAGTAATAGAAGGTTCTACGCTGAAGCTCTGCAGTACTCCCTATAATGGAAAACAACAGCCTCTTTCTACTTTCCTGACTTTTCTCTCACTACTCAACCCATTACAAAGTGGTTTCCATCCCCACTAATCCAATAAAACCTTTCTCATCAAGATTGCCTTTGAGCAATGACCCCCAAATTTTTGTATTCATCTCTGACCTCCCTCTGAATTTGACTACCTACCTTATTATTGCCTCAAATTCCTGATGTCCCTAACATTTCTTCCAAAACCTGGTCTTCTGGTATCCCCCAACTAAATGACTGAATGCACTAGTTACACAAATCAAAAGTTTTGGATTCATCCTTGACATCTCCCACTCCCTCAGCCCTCCTATCCAGCCATTGCCAAGTCCTAAAATATCTCATGAGATCCACCTGTTCTCTCTGTTTCCACCATCACCAACAGAGAAGTGACCATCCTCAGTCTTTTCCCTGCGCTACTGCAATGATGTCCTAGCTGGCTGCCTAAAAGCTGCTCTTGCTACCTTCTAACAGCAGCCAAAGTGATCCTCTCAAAATGAAAATCTGATTGCATTCACTTTTTTCCTACAATATATCCATATTTTCCTATTGCTCTTAGGATAAGGACAAATATCCCTGTTGTTGCCTACAACACTCGGTGTGATTCGGCTCCCCGGCCTCCCTGTTCATTTTTATCACACCCTCCACTCCTGCCACACTGCCACTCCTTTCAGAACCTTGTTCATGTCCTCCCAGCAGCACAGGACATTTGCACAAGCTGTTCTTTTGTCCTAGGAAGCTCATTTGCCCTCCATTAACTAGTTAATGCCTACATATTTTCAGCTCTCAGTGATGTCGTATGCATAGACTATTATGAAAACAATAGAGAAGGTACAGAACCCATCCTGGGAGGAAACCAAAGAAGACTTGCTACAATTCCTGGGCCTCTAGTCAGATTCATAAAAGAGCTGAGTCAGGTGAAGAGGGAAGAAAGAGCATTCCTGGCCAGGGAACAATAAGGGAAGTGGAAGAGAGAGATTGGTACTGTTGGAGCCCAAATTGAAGGAAATGGTTGAAGGGAGATGAGGTTGTAGAAGTAGAGGGCTGTTTATACAGGGCTAAAAAGGTTTGCACAAAAGCTAAATTGTGTTATGTAGTCTATGGGAGAACTGTAGAGGGTTTTAAGGAAGGAGAAAAAGAATATTAGATTTGCTTTAAGGTGTGAGTTGCTCATAGTCACTAGTTAGTTACAGAATTTGGACTAAGACCTAATTTTCTTAACACTCAGACCATGTGTCATTCCACAAACACAGTACATCAGAATAACCAAGGGGCTCATTAAAACAGAGATTGGGCCAGGTACAGTGGCTCACCCCTGTAATCCTAGCACTCTGGAAGGCCGAGGCAGGAGGATCGTTTGAGCTCAGGAGTTTGAGACCAGCCTGAGTAAGAGCAAGACCATGTCTCTACTGAAAAAATAGAAAGAAATTAGCTGGATAACTAAAAATATATAGAAAAATTAGCTGGGCATGGTGGAGCATGCCTGTAGTCCGAGCTACTTGGGAGGCTGAGGCAGTAGGATTGCTTGAGCCAAGGAGTTTGAGGTTGCTGTGAGCTAGGCTGATGCCACGGCACTCTAGTCGGGGCAACAGAGTGAGACCTTGTCTTCAAAAAAAAAAAAAAGAGATTGCCCCTCCCCCACCAGTTTCTAATTCATGACATCTGGAACGGGGCCTGAGAATTTGCATTTTTAACATATGTCCAGGTGATACTGATGTTGTTAGTTCAGGGACTGAACTTTGAGAATTGCTGCACTAGACCATATCACTCAATAACTTAAATATAAAGCCATTCAAACAGATATGACTCTAAAAAAAGTAAGGAGGAAAAACTGAGGCACAGAAACATCAAAACTATGAATAACCTAAGAATCATTTATATATAGTTTGGGAGCATTTTATTTTTTCTCAGCAGCAAACATAACTTTGGGCTGAAAATAATTAATCTCCTTGAATCTCATTTCCAAACCTGTAAAATAAGGTCATCAAACCAAATGAGCTCCGTAGACCCCTCCAGTTCTAAATTTTTATGATCCTATGATTTATCTTCTCAGTTATATTTTGCTAGGGTTACTATTAAATTACTTTTTATTCCATTAGGATACATTTGGGTAAAAATAAGAAAGGAAGAGCCTAAGAGACTCCTGGGAGGTGAGTAAGAGTTAAGCCAAGAATCCCAACAAAAAGAGGCTGAATCACCACGTTAAACATACATACCTATGAAGGATGGTTACCAGTAATATATTATCAATACAAAATTAGGTGGTTTGCTAAAATTCCTGAACTTTTAAATATTTAACAACTCAATTTTTTAAGGGCTCATTCTAAATGATTGTTTTTATCTGACACATAATCCAAGTGTTATTTTCCCTTTACCAAATACCGCAAACTATCCTTCTTTACCAGAAATAACATCTTATTAGCTAAGACTCCCATGGCGAGACAAATTTTAAAGTACCACACAAATCATAAACAATGTCCATCCAGAGTTTATATAATATTCATAAGGGGTTATTTTCTTTCCAAAAGAAACATCAAAAATGTTTTAATAAGGTTTTATACAATTCTGATTTTTTTGCTTAAATTTCTCTTTTTCAAGTAGTTCTTTAAGACCACCAGATTGTTTCTTTGTTACGTTTTTATTTCTTACTGATTAGGTATTGGTGATTAAATAGTATCCAATGTGTTCCCTGTGGGTATTGATTTTCTGCCCTCTACATGATAATTGTCTGTGTTGTTTATGTTAAAGTGACAGCTAGATTCTAAACAAGTGATATTAACTTTGTCACAACCCTAAATTAGGAGAAATTAATAATGGGCTAGAGGTATGGTTGGGGACAAGTGATGAGCAGCAGTACTCAAGAAATACGGCATTATAACAGGGACTAAAAACTCAGCTTCAGGAGGGATCTACTCCTGTCTGTGAAAAAAGAATTGTTAATTAATTGATCTCTTCTTTTTGTCATGTGTACCTGCCTTTAATTTGACCCCTTTACTTAACAAGACTTATTTGTTATTTTCAAATGCTTTCCCTCAATATGCCCTTGTTTTTCTCCTTTAGGCCCACAAATGGCCTCTTTCTTCAAAATCATATATTCTTGAGGATATCTGATGATGAGGGTGAAATTCAAGCTCATTGTGAAGGTTCTGACACATTGCAAGTGACAGAATCCTAGTTCAAAGTACATTACACAAAATAGAATAATTTACTGAAAAGATACCAGGTTAGTGCTCAGAAATGAAGAAAGAGCTTCAGGCCCAGGGAAACTCAGATGAATTTGGTGACTGGAACCAGAAGCGCACGCACAGTCCGTCCTTCCTCTCTCTTCCTCTTTTCTTTGGTCTCGTCTTGGTGCAGCTTCATTCTCTCCTACTGCAGGAAGGCTTTCTCCATACTGTAGTGTGGCCTCTTGCTAAACCTAATAGGCAAAGGAGTTTTTCCCTCCAGCTCTAATTTGAAACTTCCAGGAACAGACTCAGACTGGCCCTAGTTGAGTCATGTGCCATGCCTTGGGCCAATGACTTTAGCAAAGGGGACATCACATGATCACCACTCCAACCTCGGCTGTGCCCCACTCTTATGTTGATTAAAATTTCCAAAGGGGAAATACTTTGATGGTGGCTTCTTAGTTATATTGGGAGGAAAGTAAAAAAACAGAATCATTTTACCAACAAACAAAACAATGCATCTACTACTATTCTAGCTACTGTTGCAGTGTAACAAACCACTCCAAATTTAGTGGCATAAAACCACCATTATATTTTCTTGACTCAAGATTAACACATGTGATGTATTTCTGGAAGAGCATATTAGAAACTAATGCTATTCAAGAAAATTCAGAATGCTTTTAAAAAATTGCATCTCCCTTAACATACAAGCAACTTTAATAAAGACTGTGAATAGCAATGCATGTGTAGATTTGATGCCTCAACTTACAGCCAAAGTTTTGTCTTTAAATCAAAACTGCAAAATGTGTCTTGCTGCTGCTAATAAAAACAATAAAAACAGAGAGAAGAACACTAAGAGAATTGATGGCTACCTAGGAGGTGTTGACAGAGCATGGTGACCACAAGGACAATGAAAGCCAACTACACATTCATTGCTTTGACATGTTCAACAATGAGGTCAGATAGTCAATTATTAATGGTAGCACAGAGACCAAGGGCCTTTAAATGCCTTTATGGTTATTACATTTTATTTGGTGTTCTGTTATCTGAAATTGCTTTTGTGTTACTTGCTTATGACCTTCCTATTACTATTTTGGGTATGCTAAATACCTAACCATTTCTAAAGAATTATTTCCTTATCAACTGAATGAAAGAAACTTTATTCAGATGCCTCTATGAACATAATTTTCTCTTTAGTTCATAAAATAATATTAACAGATAGATCATCCTACAAAAAGACAAATCATTCCAACCCACTGTTTAATGATTCAGTATGAAGAACTGCATATTCATTTGCCTGCTAAAGATTTTCTTTTATTTCATCAGTATTTTATTGATAGCAATAAGATAATGTCATTTATGTCCCATAATACTAAAATAATGCACTGTTACTAAGCTTTTTCTTTTTGAATGGCCTATCTTAACCTATATTCTTTAATATTCATTTAGTATATTTAATACCTGAATAAATTCTCAAGAATTGCTCCAATTTTTACACTTACTGTCATTTGGTGCTATTTCATTTAGAAGAAACACAGCACTTGAACAATGGAAAGCACACTGGCCCAAGTAACAACTGACCCTCTTTCAAGTCCTGGCTTGGGCACCTACTAGCTACATGTCCTAAGAAAAGGTAAGGATTAGTGCAATAACAAAATTTTTCAAACTTTGCTTCACATTATAGTCACCTGGGAGCTTTTTACAGTCCCACTGGCAAGGCCACACCCAAATCAATTAAATCAGAATATCTGGGGTCGGAGCCAATTTGCATCAAAGACTGGGGAAACTTGGGACCACTTTACTAGTTAATCTTTGAGGTCCTTTAAGCTCTAGAATTCTGTGTTTTTGTGGCTTATTTTATGAGGCAAGTTATTCAGTAAAAAAAAAAAAAATTTAACAGGAGGAAAATAGAAAATTTATGGGAAAAACTCAATGTGTTTCAAGACTGTGAAAGAGACAGAAGCCTTTATTTGAGGACTGCAGAGGATGAAGCCTCTTGAGAAGTCAATTGCTACGATGGATTTCACTTGTATTCAACTCTGGCCATTTCTGCCAGAAGATGAGAAGTGAGAACAGAAACTTCAAGAACAAAAATCACATGTAGACAGCAGCTGTCCAAGCAGAGAGAGTGATCATATTATGTGAAATGTACACAGAGGAAAAAGGTAAGGAAACAGGGAAGACACCATTATTTTATTTTGTTGTCGTCATTAGTCTCTCTACTTCTGTCCCCTCCCTCTCTCTTCTCTTCTTCTTGCAGAAGTCAAGAAGGATGGTGTATCCAGGGTTCACATAGCCAAGACCCTGGCTGCTTGTGGATATTATGTTCTGGATTTTGTCCTTTTAATGGATAGAGGTAGGAGAGTGACCATATTAGTCTCGTTCAGGGTAGTCAGGGAACTGTTTGATGGATCTGTAGGGTGGGAAGAGAGATATCAATAGTGTTCAGAGGGCTTAATAAAAAGGCAAAACAAGTGCCTCCTGACATAGGTTGGTCAGACATACAATATTGTTCAGATCAATCTGTACATAGCTTTATCCACTTTAGCAGACAGGTATGCCAATAAACTAGCTTCATGAATGAAACTGCATTCCCCTAGACTCTTGCCTGTGGATTAGTACATCGTAATTGTGGGACTTTTGTCTCTGGAAACAGTCCTGGACTATCTTTGAATTCACTCATTGTGGATATTTTTATGAAATTCTTAGAGAGTACAACTGGGTTCTTATAGAGCTTTTCAATACAACTTTTCTCAAAACAAGATATATCTAAAGTAAATTTGCCGCTATTGTATTTAAAATTCTTATTTAATTTGCTTTTTTGGAGGGATATCAAGGTGGTAATTTAATTATGATTGAGATATCACTGCAAAATAAAAATTTTATTTAATTATTTATTTTTTTTGAGACAGATTCTCCCTCTGTTGCCCAGGCTAAAATGCCATGGTGTCAGCTTAGCACACAGCAACCTCAAACTCCTGGGCTCAAGTGATCCTCCTGCCTCAGCCTCCTGAGTAGCTGGGACTACGGGCATGTGCCACCATGCCTGGCTATTTTGTTCTGTTTTTAGTAGAGATAGGGTCTCACTCTTGCTCAGGCTGGAAAATTTAAATTTTAAAAAATCAGACTGGATATATTCAAATAATTTGGCCCTTTTCAGAATTGATGTAAGTCCAGTGATGCTACCACAGAGCAAAATGTTTGGGTTAAATTAAGAGCTGTGTGGAGAGAAAGCTCTACATGGGATAAAAGAGCGTTGTTCAGAGCCAAGGACAGACAAAAGAGAGGTTTTCTTTTCTTTTTTCTTTTTTTTTCTTTCTTTTTTTTTCTTTATTCAAGTATACTTTACATGTCATGCCTTTACTCCATTTTAAGTGTACAATTAAATAATTTTCAGTGAATTTACCGAGATGTACAATTAATCACATAAATAAATCAGTTTTAGAGGAATTCCTTTCCCCTATTGAGACCCCTAATTCCGCTCCCCAACTACTTTTCAAGCATGACCCACCCCTCCACAGTGCCCCCCATGTTGCTCAGGTGTGGTTTTGTCCCCCACCCCCCAAATCCCTACTGATCACTCCAACCATTTGAGCACCGTAGTGTTAATCAGTCAATACCAGTTTGATGGCAAGTACAAGTGGAGCCCATTCTTCGGGTCTTGTGTCACCTCACTTTGAATAATGGGCTTAAGCTTAATCCAAGATAATATAAGCAGTGCTAGCTCACTGTCATTTCTCAAAATTGAGTAATATTCCATTGTGAACCTATACCAGATTTTAACAATCCACTCATGAATTGACGGGCACTTGGGTTGTTTCCACGACCTAGCAATAGTGAATTGTGCTGCCATAAACCTTCAGGTGCAGATGTCTTTACAATAGACTATCTTATGCTCTTTTGGGTAGATGCCTAATAATGCTATTGCTGGATCAAACGGTAATTCTATTTTTAGCTCTTTGAGGAATCTCCAAATTCTTTTCCACAAAGGTTGCACCAATTTGCAGTCCCACCAGCAGTGTAAGAGTGTTCCTATCTCTCCACATCCTTGCCAGAATTTGTTGTTTTGGGATTTTTTGATAGAGGCCAGTCTCACTGGAGTTAGGTGGTATCTCATTGTGGTTTTGATTTGCATTTCTCTAATGATTAGAGATGATGAACATGTTTTTGTATGTTTGCTAGCCATTATTCTGTCTTCTTTGGAGAAGTTTCTGTTCATCTCTTTTGCCCATTTATAAAGTTATCTTTTTTTTAGAGATAACTTTATTGAAGTATAATTTACATATCATGCCATTACTCCATTTTAAGTGTACAACTAAATGATTATTAGTAAATTGACCAAGTTGTATAGCTATTCACATAAACCAGTTTTAGAAGATTTCCTTCCCTCTATTGAGACCCCTAATTCCTACCCCCACTACATTTCAAGCATGCCCCCCCCACCACAGTGCTCACCACAACACTCTTTTCTTTTTTCTTAATCTAGGATGTGGGCACTCTGTGTGGGAGGAGCACAGACGGCAGCAGCGACAGTTTCTGAGAATGGATGTACAGATAGAGGTGCTTGTCTTCCTGTCAGAAACACTCATCAGCTGTGTCGTAATTACAGATCTGCAAGTATGAACTAAAGGTAAGAGGACTTGAGAGACCCCTTTCTGTTTTGTCTTGTCAAGAAAGATAAAAAGTGTCAAGATAGAAGTTAGGACTGTCTCAGGAGTAATATAACAATTCTGAGAAAACCAGATGAAATAAAAAGTCAGTGTTAATAATAACAATAAGTAAACAATAGTGACCATTCATTGATACCTTGTAACAGTTACACAACTATGTGCATATGCGCATGCTTTAATCTGCAACAGTTCTTTGAGAAAAGGCATGTGAGGACAGTGAAGCTCAGAGTTACTGAGAAATCATTGAGAGTATGCTAAGTCTCATTCTTCCTTCCAATCCCTGTGAGGGTGTATGCCTCCCAGACAAAAGAGCTGGAAATCTTCTCTAGGGATCATTAAGTCCTGGGGCAGGAAACCCAAGACTTGAGGCACTTATGGACTTTAGCCTTCCAGCCAAAGGTTGGGATTTTAGAAGAAAAAAAAATCTATGAAGAAGTTAACCACTGAATACATAAGTGATATTAAAGAATGGGATTTGAATTTCTGGAAAACAGTTTAAGGTTCTTTTATAATGGATTGTTAGAAAGAGATGAGTACTCAAAGAATATGTTTGCCAAATAATTTGTAGATCTGATCAAGAAGGTATTAAATTGAAAATTGAGAGAGAAAAAAGGTTTTCATTTCAAAACTGGAAACCACTGGAATACCCAGTAACTAGTGGGGAAAGCAGCTTTTCCATACAGAAAGTCATTCCTAGAATTTCTTGAATTTCAAAAACATATAGATTGAGAAAATTTAAAAAAGTATTAAAATCTCTTGCAAGAATTAAAAGCCTTAGAAGTCGGCATAGAGACAGTGCTGTTTAGAAGCAATCCACTGCAGTTAAGTCTAAAGCAAGAGCAGGAAACGCTGACATGCAGAGCCCAAAGTTAAGGTTAACATATCCAAGAAATGAATCAGGAGCACAAAGGAAGAAGCACAATCTAATCGTTTTGCTTGCAACTGTTGCCATGTTGGAAGTGTATGTTCATCATTCTGTATGCTACTAAAGGTGAGTCAGTATTGTAACTAAAGTAAATATTAATAGATATTAATATTTAAACATATATAATATAAATCCTATGAGTGGTGTTCCAGGAAATAACAAGTTTGGAAACAAATAAGTCCTTCAATTGGTAATTTTGGCATGCAGTTCTGTGTAGAACTGTTAACCTTGCTGGGAGATCCAAACTTTTAATTGTTCAACTGCTACTCAGTAATATTCACTAGCATATTCCTGAGAGCATGAATATTCACAATTGGCTATGGTTTTTTGTAAATGCTATGAACTCAATACTTCTTATTCATTAAACCATATGTTTGATATCTATAATAGTGGGTATACAGTGTGAAGAATGTTAGATAAACTTTAAGAATAACTTTGACTTCAGGAATTCCTGGGAATTGTGAAATCTTTTTCTCAAATTCTGAAGATAAATATCTGTTAGGAATTTGAAAACACTAGGAGGAAGTATCTAGAATGGCAATAAAAAAAATATTGTGTGTTGACTATACTACCATGTGTTAAATAACACTTCTACTGTCTTAGAAAAGAGGTTAAGAAGCATTGTATTAAAATAACGTACACTTTGAGAGAAAAATCAATAAACTTAGAGGTAGAGAAATAATAGAATATATTTTCGTAATGACAAAGAAGAAATAAACATGAGCCAAACACTGTAGGAATTCTCTACAGACCACTCAATTGATATGGAAATTAATGATACCTTTTAAAGGCAGTTTATAAAAATGATATAAAGATGGGACAAAATAATAAAGAGTTAATTTATCTGAATTAATTTAATCTATCTAATTAATTTATAATTAGATAGATTAAATCTAATTTAGTTATTTAGATAATTAAATTAATTAATTTATCTAAATTTATCTGAAAATTTCTTCAAAGTTTCAATTTGTGTACAATGCCTGAGTACATTTATAACAATAAATATTTGTTAAATGAGTGAAGGAAGTGAATTTCGTTTAAAAAAAATCTCTAACCAATCTGAACCTTGTTTTGCTAACTTTTTATTAGTATTTCCCTAAAGTTAAAGGAAAGTGTAGGAAATGAGTCTGCACTATCTCTTTAGCTCTACAAATATTTTTAACAACTTTATTGAAATGTTATTGGCATACAATAAATTGCACATATATAAAGTATACCATTGGATAAGTTTTGGCATATGTAAGCACCCGTGAAACTATCATGACAATCTAAATGATGAACATGTCCAACCCTCCCAGGAGAGTCCTCATGCCCCTTTGTGATTTCTCCCTTCCATTACTCCTGACACCCTTCTCCATTCTGGCAAATACTGATATGCTTTCCTGTCACAAACATCAGTATAAGTTTGTTAGAATTTTATATTAATGGAATCCTGTAGTATTACTCTTTTATATCTGGAGTCTTTCACTCTGCATAATTATTTTGAGATTCACCCATGTTGTTGGGTGTTTCACTAGTTCATTCCTTTATATTACAGAACCGTAGTCCAGTATATGGATATACCACAGTTTGTGTATTCATTCAGCTGTTGATAAACAAACATTTAGGTTGCTTCTAGTTTGTAGCTATTACAAATAAGGGTAATATGAACATTTGTTTCAAATCTTTGTATTAGTATGTTTTCATTTTTCTTGAGTGAATATCTAGGAGTAGAATTGCTGAATCATATGGTTCATATGTGTATAACTTTTAATGAATCTGTCCATTTATTTTCTGAAGTGTTTATATCATTTTACATTCAAACTAGCAGTGTATGAGAGTTGCAGTTTCTCCACATCCTCACCAACACGTGGTACAGTCTTTTCACTTTTAGCCATTCAAATAGGTATATAGTGGTTGTAATTCCTTTTCCCCAATGACTAATGATGTTGAACATCTTTTCATGTGTTTATTTGCCATTTGTTTATTTCTTTGGTGAAGTGTGTTCAAAGATTTTGCCCATTTTTTAATGAGTGTTTGTTTTCTTATTACTGAGTTTTGAGAATTCTTTGTATATTCTGGTTAAAAGTCCTTTATCAGTATAAAATTTGCAAATATCTCCTCCCAGTCTGTGTCTTGTCTTTTTGTTCTCAGAACAGTGAGTTTAACAGCGCTTTTTTATTCTATTAACACAGCAGAAGTTTTTAATTATGGTTAAGTTCTATTCATCAATGTGTCTTTACATCAATCCTACTTTTCATGTGTAGCTAAGAAATCTTTGCCTAACCCAAGGTTACAAAGTTTTTAAATATTTTATCCTATAAGTTTCAGAATTTTCAGGTACAAATCTGCCCTAGTTAGGGTTCTCCAGAGAAACAAAACCTAATACACCCACATACACACATATACAGAGAGAGAGAGAGAGAGAGAGAGAGAGAGAGAGAGAACCAGGAAGCCAGTGTTGTAATACAATCTGAGTTCAAAGGTCTCATGGCTGAGGATGGGGGTAATAGTGTATGTCCTGGTCCTAGTCCAAAGGCTCAAGAACCCAAAGCACCCATGTTCAAAGGCAGGAGATGGATGCCCAGCTCAAAAAAAAAATAAAAGAGTAAATTTACTCTTCCTTTGCCTTTTTGTTCTATTCAGGGCTGCAACAGATTGGCTGATGCTCACTCACATTAATGAGGGTGATCTTCTTTACTTAATCTACCAATCCAAATGCCAATCTCTTCCAGAAATAACCTCACAGACATATCCAGAAATAATGTTTTACCAGCTATCTGGTCAACTTTTAGCCCAGTCAAGTTGACACAGAAAATTAAACCCCACAATATTTATATGATCCAATGTAAGGATCACAGTTCATTTTTTTACATGTGGCTCTCCAATTGTTCTAACACCCCTTGTTGAAAAGATTGTCCTTTCTCCATTAAATTATCTTAGCATGTTTATTTAAAAATTAGTTGACGATTCTTGTGTGGGTCTATTTCTGAAGTCCGTATTCTACTTCATTCATCTATTTTTCTGTCTCTATGGTAATATCACACTTCTTGATTACTGTAACTTTAAATCCTGAAATAAGGTGGTGTTAATCCTCTAGTTTATTCATTTTTTTTTTCAGGGTTCATTTGGCTATTCTAGGGTCTTTGCATTTCCATGTGAATTTTAGAACCTGTTCATAAATTTCTTTAAAAAAAAAAAACCCTGCTTAAGATTGCATTAAAACTATAGATCAATTAATTTGGGTTAAATGAGTGTTAACAATTTTGAGCTTTCCACCCCACGAACATCCATTTATTCAAGTCTTGTTAAATTTCTCTTAGCAATGATTTGTAATCTTTGGGGTAGAAGTTTCCTGCAATGAATAATCTACTGTCATCTAATCCAGTATATATTTTTCTTATTTTACACGTTGTAGTTTTCATCTCTAGAAGTTAGATTTTGGTCTCTTTTTAATCTTTAATCTTCCATGCTTACACTTAAACTGTCCCTGAAAAAGACCTGATGGTGGATCTATTAAAAAAAAGACTGTAAAACAACTGTCTTAAAAATGCTCAAAGAGCTAAAGGAAGAAATGGAGAAAGTAAAGAAAATTGTGTATGAGCAAAATTTTAGGATTGATAAAGAGATATAAAACTGAAAAAGGAGCCAAAAAGAAATGCTTGATCTGAAAATTATAATAAATGAAATTTCAAAATCATTGAGATATTTAAAGGTAGATTTGAGCAGGCAGAAGAAAGAATCCTGTGAACTTGAAGACAGGACAATGTAAATAATCAAGTTGAGGAACAGGAAGAATAAAGGTTGAGAAAAGTAAACAGAGCCTAAAGGACATGTGGAACACCATCCAGTGGACCAACATATGCATTGTGGGAGTTCCAGAAGAAGAGAGCAAGGGGCAGAGAGAATATTTGAAGAAATAATAGCCAAAACTTCATAAATTTTATGAAAGACATGAATATAAACATGCAAGACATTTAATGAACTATAAAAAAGGTGAACTCAAAGACACCCACACTGAGACACATTATTATCAAACTGTTGAAAGCCAAGGACAAAGATAGGATTTTTAAATCAGCAAGAGAGAAGCGACTCATCATATACAAAGAATCCTCAGTAAGATTATTAGCAGATTTCTCATCAGAAACTTTGGCAGCCAGAAGGAAGTGGGCTGATATAATCAAAGTGCTAAAAGGAAAATTTAAAAAAACTATTAATAAAGAATACTATAACTGGCAAAACTGTCTTTCAAAAGTGAGGGAGAAATTGTCATTCCCAGATAAACAAAATCTGAGGGAGTTTGTTACCACCGTACCTGCCCTGCAAGAGCTGCTTAGATGGGGTCCTGCCAGTTGAAATGAAAGTATACTAGACAGAACTTAAAGGTTGCTGAAGAAATAATTATCTCAATAAAGGTAAATAGATTGGCAATTATAAATAAAAGCTAGTATTATTGTAACAATAGTGTGTAACTCCACTTTCTATTTTCTACATAGTTTAAGAGACTGTGCATTTTAAAAGAAAATTACTAGTTTAAAAATTAGTATTACTGTAACTTTTGTTTGTAACTCCACGTTTTATTTTTACATAATTTAAGAGACCATTACACTTAAAAAAATTATTAGTTGTGGGCATATATGTATAAAGATGTAATTTTGTGACATCAACAACTGAAAGGGGTGGGGAGAGAGCTTTTAAAGGAGCAAAGGTTTTGTACATCATTGAAGTTAAGCTGGTATAAATTGAAAGTAGGGTGTTATAATTTTAGGATGCTAAATATAATCCTCATGGCAACCACAAAGAAAATAGCTATAGAATATATACAAAAGGAAATGAGAAATGAATTTAAATGTTTCACTACAAAAAATCAACTAAGCAATAAAGAAGACAGTACTGCAGGTAACGAGGGACAGGAAAACAAATTGCAAAAATGACAGAAGTAAGTTTATTCTTACTGGTAGTTACTTACATGTGAATGGATGAAACTCTCCAATCAAAAGACAGAGATTGGAAGAATGCATTTTAAAACCGTGATTCAACTATATGCTGTGTACAAAAGACTCACTTTAGATGTAAAGACACAAATAGGTTAAAAGTGAAAGTGTGGAAAAGGTTATTCCATGCAAAGAGCAACCAAGAAGAGGTGTGGTTATACCAATATAAGACAAAATAAATTTTAAATCAAAAGGATTACAAGAGACAAAGAAGGATATTATATATTAATAAAAGATTCAATATAGCAAGAAGAAATAACAATTATTAACAGTTATGCACTTAGTAGAAAATCATAAATATATGAAGCAAAATTTGACAGAATTGAAGGGAAAAACAGACAATCTATAATAAATAGTTGGAGACTTCAATACCCCACACTCAATAGTAGATAGAACAAGACAGAAGATAAGTAAGGAAACAGACAAATTGAACAACATAATAGACCAACTAGATCTCACAGACATATACAGAACACTATGCCTAACAACAGAATACATATTCTTCTCAAGAGCACATAAGACATTTTCCAGGATTGACTGTGTGTTAGGACACAAATTAAGTCTCAACAGACTTATAAAAAGATAGACATCATGCAAAGTATCTTCCCTGGCCATGACAGGATGAAATTAGAAATCATTAACAGAGGAAAATTAAAACTTTTACAAATTTGTGGAAATTAAACAACACACTCTTAAACAACCAATGTATCAAAGAAGAAATCACAAGGAAAATTAGGAAATCTAAATCTAAATATTGTTTGCCTAAATACAAGTTTAAATGGCTGCTGTTTTTAATCTGAACTTCTTCGAACAGGAAAGCCTTAAAGCACTTTTCTATACGGAAAATTATTTAACAGCTAAATAAAGACTTGCAAAATAAATAGCTAATGGCAAGTTAAACTGGATTAGGACAAAAGACATAAAGGACTGAAATTGCTGGGCCATTGTTTACCCAGAAACAGGTTTAGGGTTAAGCCAAGGAACAGCACAGCAATAATTCTTGACAAAAAGATTCAACCAGGCCGGGCGCAGTGGCTCACGCCTGTAATCCTAGCACTCTGGGAGGCCGAGGCGGGAGGATTGCTCAAGGTCAGGAGTTCGAAACCAGCCTGAGCAAGAGCGAGACCCCATCTCTACTAAAAATAGAAAGAAATTAATTGGACAACTAAAAATATATAGAAAATATTAGCCAGGCATGGTGG
>CAUYRT010048883.1:0-58153 GCA_963574885.1 Lepilemur ruficaudatus
CAGCCTGAGCAAGAGCGAGACCCCATCTCTACTAAAAATAGAAAGAAATTAATTGGCCAACTAAAAATATATAGAAAAACAAAATTAGCCGGGCATGGTGGCACATGCCTGTAGTCCCAGCCACTTGGGAGGCTGAGGCGGAAGGATTGCTTGAGCCCAGGAATTTGAGGTTGCTATGAGCTAGGCTGACACCACGGCACTCACTCTAGCCCGGGCAACAGAGCAAGACTCTGTCTCAAAAAAAAAAGCAAACCAAAAACAAATGGTGAATTTAGAATAATCACAATTTTGCAACCATCCTAGTAATAAATGATTCAGACAAGAACCAATGGATACTAAAAGTACCAGGTGAAAGTCTGGAGAGGAACAGGATATTTAAATGGTCTCAAACTATCTCTCCAAAGATGACTTCTGTGGCAAAACCTGGCAGTCACCACCTCAGCCAAGCAATCAATGTTAACATCACCAAAGAAGGGATAACCTGGCGTCATGTATCTCCTGACATGATGTTAAGGTCACAAAATTCCTCATGGAGCATTTCTGCCAAAAATTCAAAACTTGAATCTGATCACAAGGAAATCATCAAACAAATGCAAATTGAGGGCCATTCTGCAAAATACCTGCACTGTCCTCTTCAAAACGTCAATATCATGAATGACAAAGAATGGCTGAGGAACTCTTGCAAACTGAAGGAGACTAAGAAGACGCGACAACTAAATGCAGTGTGTCATCTTGGATTAGAGGAAAAATGGCTAAAAAGGGACAATTAGAAAAACGTGAATGCAAGTTGTAAATTAGCTAATGGTCAATGATAAATATCCTAAATTTTACCGTAGTTATGTAAAATAATGTCCTTGTTCTTAGGAAATTCAGGCTAAAGTAAATAAAGATAAGGGGTCACAGTGTCTACAACTAAATCTAAATCTAAATCTAAAATGATTCAGGGGAAAAATATGTATAAAAAGTGTGTGTGTGTGTATATATATATACAAATATATAGAAAGGGGGGGGAGAATGAGAGATAACACACGTGACAAAATGAGTCACAACTGGTGATTCCAGATAAAGGATATATGGGAGTTCTTTATACTATTCTTGCAAGTTTTTGAAATATCTCAAAATAGAAAGGTTTTTTAAAAGGGAAATAAGGAGGCCTCAGACCATGCCAACCTACCAGTCACCACCAATCCTGCACAGCCCTGTAAATGGATTTCTATAAATGTAGAGTGGCCACCCATAGGCAGCTGCTGCAAACTGCATATAATGATGACAATTTTCTAATTCTGCATCCAAATCAGCTTCCTGGAAGAGGAGAAAAAAAAGATTTTTATTTAGCAGAACTCATTATGTAGAGGATCAACACACTAAGATCTTAAACCTGAACTCAAATCTTGATTCTTCCCGCTTCTTCCTCATGGAATAGAACTCTCAGAGAATGTACAAAGGGAAGACTGGTCCTTAAATACAGACTGAGATGGACTCCTCAATTTATAGGAATGCAGCAAGTACAGTGGGAGTTAGTAGCAAAATAACCCTAATGACTTTTCTGATTCCTGCTGAAATGGGCTAGTGCTTCCTGCCTAGATGCCATCAGGCTAGCAGATTTCCACACCACTGCAACACAAGCTGCCAATAACTGAGTGCTTTAACAAGGGGTAGAGAAATACATACAGGCTATGTACAATTTTCTCTTTCCAAAGCATTAAAATCTGTGGCAGGAAAACTATCATCAAGCAAAGCTGAACTATTTCTGCTCTATAAGCCAAGAGAAGAAAGCAAACATGCCAGGAGAGAATCACAGGTCCCATTCCAGAAAGAATTTGTCTGATATGTAGAATCCAACAGTGAATTACCTAAAACCAGAAGGCTTTAAGAATACAACAGATGGTGAACTGGCCAGGAATGGGCTCCCACTACCTGAATGCCAGGTGATGAGGAGAAGCCTCACCTGACAGGTGATAAATTACAACCATCAGAAGCCACAAATCAGATTCCAACCCAATTACTATTGAAATTGCTATTGGCTAGCTGTATATTTTTGAAGATCTACAAAGAGGTGTAAAATAAATGTCAAACTGTACAATCCGATAGGAACACATGCTTACCTGGGAGGGCCCTGGGGAGTGGCTGATCACCTCGTCTGGCTCCCGGTTATTCCCGATATTGTCCTGTTGCTGATGGAGAAGGGCAAGACCCGCTGCGATGTCGCTGGGTACCAGATCTGTGTCCTGGGTGGGAAACCACAATGGTCTGTCATAAAACCCAGCAGGAACTGCCCATGAATTCCCTAAAATTCAGTTTTATATAGTTTACAGGCACACGTACTCACAGCACATAGATATGCTTATATGTACAAAGATATTTTAAAGAGAATTTTCCTTACAGGACTCCTTCTATATGTGAGCTTAGTATTTTTCACATCCTGCCCCCAGACAAATTAGAATATAAAAAATTTTGCTGATCTCCATTTTAAAATTTCAAGTCAAGTGACTCATCTATTTTTAATCTACTTCGAATCTTTCTAAAGTGGGGGAATAAATGAATAAATTCTCTCTTTGTGGTAATATACAATTTTAACCCAAGTGTATACTCTCATTTCTTAAGATGCTATGAAGGTTTTGCTGAAACATACTCTATGGTAGAGATTTATGAGACTGAACTTATACTCACTGGGTATAGCAAGGATCCAAAAGAACCCTAAGCTAGTGAAGCAACAGAGAGTGAGTCTTCCTGAGCCTGACCGTACCTTTTTTCTTCAGAATAGATATGAAGGAGTCAGGAATCCTCAACCACCTTCAGGAACTTCCAGCTCATGAGAAAGGACAACGTTCTGGTCACTTGGCCTCTGAGCCATCAGTCCTGCCTATGATGTGGATTAAGATAGCCCCTAAAAACAACCAGCTTCTGTCCCTCCCTCTTCCAAATATCTTAAGACTAGGTGTAAAGTGCTCCTTTAAATTACTGAGGAGACACACTTCTCTAATGCCTACGTGGAGGCTGCTGCTATGGGCAGGCATTAGGCTACGGGACCAGCCCTGAACAGTGCAAAGCTGGACGCCACAGAGATGCAAGAAAGAGACCAGCAGGTGTGCAGTATGTCAAGACAACTCTTCCTCCCTTCCTTGGTCTCAGTGCTGAACATTACAGCAGCTTATCAGAGAACATCATATGAGAAGACAAAATCACATGCTGGATGTGAAAGAAAAACAACTAGTTTCAAATCACCGAAGAAATCACTCTAGAAGGGTGATACCCTTCTGCTCTGCAATAATCTATTTAAATTTTTCTTCAAAAGTAGAATAATCTTTCTTATAGAATAAACAATAAAAAAAAGTAGGATAATCATTTCCGTCATGACATAAAGTAGTAAGAAATCACTATCTGATACTACCTTCAATACATGACACTGCCTGTGCTTGGTATCCGCTGAGTACTAGCCGGGTAGATGATACATAAAAAGATAACTGGTAAATTATTCCCAAAATATACAGGTTCCATTATTTAGTTCCTTAAAAACTAATTCAAAATCTTGGCAGTATAATGAATAGGCGTCAATACAAAGATGTACTCGACCAGAGAGGCAGGATCTGAAAACAGATGGCCCTCGCAGGTTAACTGCTCCCTTGAGTTCTCACCCCAACAGACCATCTCCCCCATCCCCACACACCCCAAGATTCCAGGTTCTCAAAAGCTAAAACAGAACAGGGGAATTGGCTCAAAATGCAAAGTACTCATCTCCACATAAGAAGCATTTAAACAGAAGAAAGAGACCAAACCAGACCCCTTCAGCTTACTGAAAAGTAGGTTGAGAAAAGCTCTGCCGTACTCGAAAAAGCAACTCGAGTATGGTCGTCTTTCCCAATGCAACAGCACAAGAACTTGATTCTGGTTTCCCACACGCTTGTAGCTGCTGTCTTGAGGCCATTAAATAACTGGCTTGAATCATGACTATCCAGGTGATTGGGACCAGCACAGGAATATGAAGCCATTTTCCCCCCTAGTGGGTCAAAGACAATGATAATGGTAACCACAGTGGCGGCGATGATGATCCAACTGCAAAACAGAGAGAGGAAAGGCTCGATGACTGTGGGCCCCCTCCAGATGCAGGGCCAAAGGCTCCCTCCTTTGGGCTGTTTCTGCATCTCTACAACTGAGGGTCCAGTTACCAAGGAAGACGAGGATCTCTCAGAACCAGGCTGAGGTGAGCAACTCATTTCTTCTAGAAAGTTCCTTATGAACCTATAGCCAACCTAGGCCCTACAAAGATCACAGCCCTAAAACTAAAGACCAGAAAAGGAGCACAGAGCTGTCTGCTGGACACAGAAGCAGCTGGAACTTGTTCTCCACAGCCCCCGACCGTGACCCAGGCCTTTACTCCTCAATGTATCAGCGTTCTTCTCGGTAAAACCAAAAGAATTTTCGTATCGCAGCATACTCTGATAGGTCTTTTGTTCATATGCCTATACGTTTCTACACTGCCCACGGTGTGCAAGACATGGGTTCATGAACACACTGGGAAGATGCACCTCTGTGAACGGACTCTGCAGCTGATCATCTCTAAGATTTTTAACCTAGAGAATGTGAAACCTTTATCATTCTAGAATATTACTCCCTGTAGCAATTCCTGACACTATATCTCTTCTCATACCTTCAGTTTTAGTTTTTGCCCTTGTTTTGGTCTTCAGTTTTCTTCCTTCTTATAAGGGAAGGGAGGGAATGAGAAAAGTAAAAACCAGTGAGAAAAAAACTGTAATAAATGCATAATGAAAGATGAGTTATTTCTCATGTAAACAAGGGTCTCTAAATTTCATGAGTTACTCAGAGAGGGTCCAATTTCTAACTATTTTAGGAAGCCCACAGGACACTGGGCTATCTGTTGTGTTAATCAGAAAGGTTTGTTCACGAACATCTCAAATGCATTTAAACAGTAAGAGAAGGACGAAGACCTCACCTGACAATGACGGTTGCAATGATGCCATTCACAACTATCTTGTCGCACTGAATACTGTCTGCTATCCAGGCAGCCCCCAGAGAAGCCCAGACCATCTCTGGCAAAAAGAGCACCAGGCGGATGTAAAGTAGCTTAGTCATAGACTTCCGAGGTCCAGGGTTACAAATGGTTCCTGAAATACAGAAAATATTCAGACTGCTCATTTGTTTCCTCAGAGATAAGAACTTCCTTTGTACAAAAATACAGCTATGAGAGCATACATTTGTACTGTACACCCACCCACTAACTGACTTGTTCTACTTGTAACTGGTAAACAATGCCTAAGTTTGAGAGCAGGTGACAAAGTAAGGATAGAAACATGACAAAAAGCCTCAGATTCATTTCTTAGATTTACCAGAGATTAAAAACACTCCTGGATTCTAACTAGGGTGACTATATAATCATTACCCAAATTGGGATACTTTTGAGAACAAAAAGTGGTGCTATTAATAATTATGCTGGGACAACAGCCATGAAACAGAATTGTCCCAGGCATACAGGGATACATGGTCACTCAAGTTCTAACAGCCAGGAAAATAAGCTCCATGTCTGTCTGAAATCTATATTGTTCTATATACCATCTAAAACACTTCATGCCCATTATTCTTTAATCCTCACAATCACTGTGGGTTAGTCATTATCCCATTTTATAAATAAGGAAACTTAGGCTCAGAGAACTTAACAGCTATTTTCTAAAATATAAGCAGGTCTGCATGACCTGGGCTCTTTGCCCCCCACTTCATTTTTGGGAAGTGAACAATTCTGTTGTGTAAAAGCACTTGAAGAAGCCTAACATTTAGACATGACATTTTTAGTATATTTGTAAAACAAATCTAAGTATGAATACATGCCTGTGTTTTTTAATTCTTAATGTAAAACATCAACTCTCTCCCCTTGGAGAAAAGTTTGTCATAAACACTAAGTAACACAAAAGGCCACACGATTAAAACAAAAACAATGATCCCTCTCCTCCCCCCCAAAAATCTAAGCTCTAATGTATGATTTGGTAAGGAAACAGCTTTTAAATTCCCAAAGTTATCTTCTGTTAGCATGACTTACATAGGCTGGGCGCGGTGGCTCACGCCTGTAATCCTAGCACTCTGGGAGGCTGCAGCGGGCGCATCACTCAAGGTCAGGAGTTCGAAACCAGCCTGAGCAAGAGCGAGACCCGTCTCTACTAAAAATAGAAAGAAATTAATTGGCCAACTAAAAATGTGTAGAAAAAATTAGCCAGGCATGGTGGTGCATGCCTGTAGTCCCAGCTACTTGGGAGGCTGAGGCAGAAGGATTGCTTGAGCCAGGAGTTTGAGGTTGCTGTGAGCTAGGCTGACACCACGGTACTCTAGCCTGGGCAACAGAGTGAGACTCTGTCTCAAAAAAAAAAAAAAAAAAGACTGACTTACATAAAGTAACATTATAAAATATTAAGCACTATCAGGCTTCATTTTTGGCACAAAGACAAAATTTTATGAGGTAATTAATTGTAATAGTACTCTGTCTATGAGGGGCAAAGGGTGCTAGTATCTAAGATAAAAAAAAAAATCAGTCCTATATTTGGAGCTTGTTATTATATAATAATAGCCAATCACCCAAGAAAAACAGGAAACAATATCTGCATAGGCAGCACATCCTGGAGGGTTGGGATTCTAATTAAGGATATATTGTAATGTCAGCAGCACCTGGACTTGAAACTCCAACAGTGAGGACAACCACTGATACTGCATTAATGAAAAAATACATAGACAAGGAAACAAGAAATGGAGTTGTTCTGATTAAGGTTCTAGAAAAGAAATAAGGTACTGAAAAGGTCTCCTTTACATAGTTATACCTGCCTAGAAAACCAATTTTTATTTTATTTACATATTTATTTTCTTCTCAAGATAAAGCGATCCTGGCATCGACCTGGCTGCTGCAGTCGGCCTCATGATGCAAACAGGCCCTCAACCAAAGAGCACAGCTGCATTCCTGACTGTAAAGTCCTCAGCAAGTCTTGGTTAAACAGCCCTAGCATCCTTTACGAGGCATAGTCACTTATGTAAGAGCAAGAAAAAGAAGGCCTAGGCCGGGCGCGGTGGCTCACGCCTGTAATCCTAGCACTCTGGGAGGCCGAGATGCGCGGATCACTCAAGGTCAGGAGTTCGAAAAACATAAAGGCCTAAACAATACTTTGTGTTATTCCTGTCATTTATTTAAATAATATTTAAAAAATCTAAAATTACTAAACCCCAACTTTTTATGACAAAAATACCCATTGCTTTTTTTTTGTGAAAAGGTATATAAGAAACATAAAATTATAACTTTACAAATAATACACTTTTTGATCCAACATATAACTAAATATGTATATCTATAAGTAGAAATATAGTAATATATTTTAGAACAGTATCAAAATATAATTTACACTTTCATATATTGATTAATAGATCACCAAATTTCAACCTTAAAGAAAACATTTTAAAGTACTGCTATGATTTTTATAAAAAATAAAACTTTTTTTCCAAAACAAATGTAGAATGTCTTATCTATATATAGTCCATACTATTGCATGGCAAAATGGTTCAAAACATAAAGTGTTTACTCAAAACTACCTTTAGAAAGTAGTCTTTAATTTCTCCTTTTTCTTACTGCTTGAAAAATATCTATGGCTATACTTAAATCTTATGAAGACTAATGTCTCCAATTGAAATAAAGATGTCATATTCAATTTTCACCCTCCTAGCAGATAATAGCCATGAGTCATTTCTTAGAACTAGGTTTTCAGGTAATAGGGTAGGGACAGACTGTGCTATTTTGTACACTTCACAACTTTAGAAACATTTTATAACCATGACATGTGTAAGAACTTGTAATTACTCTATCTCCTTCAATCTGTGTCAAGAAGATAATAAATGTGCATTTTGCACAGGGCACTAATACTTGGGTCTGTGAGCTGAATAGCATCTCCTATCTCTGTATTCACTAATAGCTTGGGTAAAACACTTAAATGTTCTTCTAACCTAGTACCTCCACCAGAGTAATAGCAATGCTCTTGATATATTTTTAGATATCAGAGAGTGAAACGGCTATTATATGATCAATCTTTTACATCTTCGGTTGATAACTGTGCTCTATTTAGAAGAACCATTATGTTGATAACTCCATTTTGCTGATGAAATTCATTTTGCTATTATGCTAGACAGGCAATGATAACTAAAGGAGACCAGGGAGTCTCTAGATGTGATAAAGATCTAGTAATAAATAACAGGGAACTAAATAAAGTGTGATTTACTTAGAAAATGTCTATTTGCTAAAGTTATCAGGGGAAATATTGCATACCATACATCATTTGAAAAAAATAAGTTATCTCTTTTTAGTTAATTATCAGTCACATTATAATATTGGATATAGCAACTCTAGAGGTTAACTGATTACTGCTTTTATAATTGAATTCTTAAAGGGTTTCACATCTTAAAATTATATAATTATATTTTTGAAACACCACAGAAACCCAAAATGTACCTATTTGTAATTATCAGAATGCTAACATCTGATCAGGACCCAGCTATGTTCAAAGCCCCAATAAGCCCAACTTTCAATTATCTGCATTTCCTGCCACAATCTGAAAAAACACGTTGTGTGTGCTCTTAGTAGCAGCCACTGAAAGAAGATGCTGTTTTCAATGGAAGGCAATCAAGAACAAATAAATTAATCATTCCCCACTGGGGGGAAAAAAAAACATAGAACAAGGGAAAACAACAGAGTCCTGAAAACGTCTGATAGCGCCAATAAAATGGAATGTTTTAAAAAATGGCATGTCTCATAGCAGCAGAAGAGTACCCCACACTTATAGATTATGTGACTACACTAAAAACAGACCATTTTTGTGCACTGAGAGTTACAAAAAGGCACAAAGTTCACAAATAGATGCACTTTCAGGTATGGGAACAAAATGGCATAAAGAAACTGGCCTTGTTATTAGTTTAGCAATAAAGGTGAGAGAGAAGGACATTTCAGGGGAAAGCCTATGACAGGTAGTATATAAAGCACTTGGGCCCAGGTGAAGCCCTTAGTAATGACACTGGTCCACTGAATGCTGACAGACAAGAATAGTTACAGCTATGCATGGATATTGGCACCTTACACACAAAATTCTAGAAAGATCATTGTGAATATGACATTCCATAAATCACAGGGAATCAGCACATGTTTTAGTTCACCTTTATGCAAGCCCAAAAAAGGAAGAAGAAACTGATATCCATCAATAATAAGCAACAACTCACTTCAAATCTAGTATCTAGTGCCAAAAAATTTATTTTTATTGTTGTTCAAATAATGGGCCTCCTAAGTCAGCCAATAACTTTCCTATCCCTAAAAATATAGGCTCCTTTTTTATGTCTTTCTAAGAGAAGTGGTATTAAGAATAAATATTTTGGAACCTCCGAAAGAAATCCACTAAACAGGTACCAACAAATTACAACCTGAGGGGGTTCTATTTTCAAGTGATGAGCAAGAGCAATGGGACAGTCTTCATTACACATTAATGACTTAAACAGCTTCTGTACAGGTTTCAAATTAATCAAAGAATATCAGCTTCACAGCATTAAACTTATGTGAAAGGGGAGTGGATGGCAGTAAAAGTAAAGTTTCCCCCAGAAAACAACAGGGTTACCTAAGCAATAGTGCAGCATGAAAAGGGAACTACTTCCTAGACTATGTCCCTCACAGGTGATTATTTCTGATTACCATGGCAGCACACAGCATTTTTCATCTAACACTTGAGAAGAATGCTTGGTCGCACCATCCTATGCCTTATTAAATGATCTATGTTGAAACCATTCATTTCCATTTCTCTTACATCTGTAAAATGTCAAATAAGAATGATAAGACAGTCATTTACCCTCAATTTTCTCAAGCATATAAGGCTTAGAGGGAATGTGCTAGAACTCTAAAATAATAGGCTAATATATTTTCTCAATTCTCCCATCCTCCTTTATTTCCACTTGGAGGAAATCTATTTCTGATACTATCTCCTCTAAAGTTTAGGGGCAGAAAAGGGCTGCTGCTTAACAGAAAAAAAATTTTTCCCCAACATAGTTATTTTGAGTAAATATCTTTCAAAAGATAAATTCTATAAAGGACACAAAACATTCCCTGGAGTGCTTATAAAAGGTAACATGAAAGTAGCTATGAGTGAAAAAAAGAAATAATGTTTTAAGAACCAAAAAAAAAAAAAAAAAAAATGCAAGTGGCTCTACCCTACCTGTCTCTTCTTGCCCCTTCTTCCACACATGCGACCACGTACACACACAACACAGGAGATTTCAACCACAAGTTTTAAAAGCAATTACAAAGAAGCAAAGAAAATCATTCAATCCTTATTTTACAAAGAGAGAACATGGGCCTTAGAGATCAACAGGCCATCAGAATCTTCCTTCCCTTACTCAGTGGGTCAAAAAAAAAAATGCTTCTAGACCTGTGGGAGGCATAATTCACATTTCATTTCCTGAACATGTCCTATTCAAACCAGTATAACAAAATGAAGATGCTATGAGGTAAATCATACTCCCATTCTAATTTTCGTTACATTGAGATTTTGCAAAAGAACTACAAAGCTATTGCAATCAACTACTTACATGTGGGAAACAAGCATGGGAGTTAATGAGCAAAATCATCTCTCTAGAAATACTTCTTAAAACTTTTTTAAAACTTTTGAAGGAATATTAAAAGTGATCATATTTTAGGTAATTTATTTCAAGAATACTACAGAAGCAACTGCATTTAAAAATACCCAGAAATCAAAATTATATTTTAAAGAATGTATTCCATGCACATACAATTAAACCAGAGTTCATACAGTGTCCAAAAGCAGATCTTAGGGGGCTTTTTTAAAAATAAGAACAATGTTTCATTTCTTCAGAGGCGGATCACCCACGTCATAATCATCCTCGTCTGGCATCACCAATGGCTCCCCAAAGATCAAAGACAAATTCATCTGGGAAGGCAAATTCTCCAAGAGTTTCGTTGAGTGCCATAGAAAATTCATCTGGATTACCTTTGTCCTTTCCAGCTTCAAACATTGTGGTAGCTGTCAAAAATAATTTTAAAAAATTAATGATAAATGGAGATAGCATCAGGAGACTGAGAAAATGGCATTAGGAAAATTACTTTCTAAAAGTCATGTGCATATGTATCATATATTTCTAGTGCATGTTAAAACAGTAAGATACCCCTCTCACATATCAAGGTAGTAGAGATATTTTTCAACAATCTGTCCACTGCACTCAGGTTTGCAGCTGCCACCCCTGCCCTCTACCCAACCTTGAGGCCCATCATTTGGGAACCTCGGGCATTCCTATGGGCAAAACAAGATCCCCTGAGAGAAAAGCCTGTGGCTGCTAACACCTGGCAGGAAACTTGGAGTACTTCCCTCATCTCCCTATAGTCACTAGCTCTCTCTGCTTCCTCCTCCCACTCCCAACTATGACGGAGTCTAGTCCTCCCTCCCCAAAGAAAAAAAAAGACAAAGGATGACAGCTTACAAGATGGCAATAAAGCTAGGGAGAAGGAGAGGAAGACATATATCTACCCATGGAATCAAAGTACCTTTTCTGAGCTCCTCTTCTGTTTAGGACAGAAAGTGAAAGTGGTACCCTCATTCTGTTTTTCTAGTAAGTTGCCTGGGCCCCATATTCCATGTCTGGGACCCAGCATCTTCAGGAGTACACATTGCCATGGGACTTGCCCTAGGTGGCTGGGAGCCCATGAGGTTCAGCTGGTTTTTGCTCAGCCCCCTATCAGCACCAACAACCAGAAAGAGACAGTATGAATGTGACTTGGGATTTGGGTGAAGAACTCCCAGGTGAAAGGGAAACACCAAATCCCAAGAGAAATGCTCCAGCCTCTTGTTTCCTCCCAGGTTAAGAAAGAACTAATCAAAGTTCATACAATTTCCCTTAATGAGCCACAGATTTGGTCTTTCAGCTAAATACACTAGGGCTCTTTAGAGCAGATAAGAGCTGTTTCTCTTATGAGAACCAAGAGCATCTTGTACCAGAAAGAATTAAAAAAAAATGATGGTAACATGTGAAAAGGACACAGAAATCAGAGTGCAAGAGATCCCACTGACCAAATCAGGGATAACTTTAGCATCAAAATAAGTACGAAAAGTAACAGACTATAACTCCATTGAATAAAATACAAAACCATGATTCCATAATGAAATGGATGATTAATTGATTGATTAAAGATAGATAAGAGAAAGCACTAAAGAAACTGATTCATGAGGAACAGTTTATTTACATAGTTTCAAAACATCTCCCCGCAAAATACTTATTAAAGAGAATAACTTTACAATATAGAAACCCAGCAAACACCACCTAAAGTCATCAAAGTGAACATTAATAAGAGAACAAATGAAAAACCTGTGCCTCCCGATAAGATGTAACGAAAATAAGACAACACCACATTTACGATATTCCTGACAAAGAAGTGTGAAAACTTGAATGTAATTATGGAAAAAAAATTAGACAAACCAAAATTGAGAAAGATTTTGGGAAAAAAGAAAAAACCTGACTTATACCCTCCAAGAACATCAAGGTCATGAAAATCAAGTAAAGAACAGGCAACTATGACTTGCAATCTCTGGTTTTGGTTCCTGGTCACAAGATAAGAAAAATGCTCTTCAAGATTCCCATACTGTAATCTTACAGCCCAAAATATACAAGCTCACTCGTTCTGGCATAGCAGAAAAGTGAAGAAAACCTCCAAACTCAATACAGTCCCCAGAGCTGGTCAGACTTCCATAGTTCTACATGTTCTGCCTCTACTACCACGGCCATTACTAGTAATAATTGCTAGTGATCCTTACTAAGAATGGTAATAGCTACATCTATTATTTGTGATGTGACAGGAACGTATTATTTAATCTGATGCTGTGGCAACCTTATAAGGTTGTTTATATTATGCCCCTTTTAAAGACATGGAAATTAAGGCTCAAAAAGAAATTAAGAATAGAGCATGCACTTGAACATGTTATAAATTTTTGCTAATGCATTAAATATAAACACAGCTTTTAAACATCCTTACAGGAAAAATAAGTAGTACAATTTTATACTTTTTGATAAAACATTATATCTCTGATTTAAGAGAAAAGCAGGGGGGCAAGGGCAATGTACATAACTTTAACATTTGTACCCCCATAATATGCTGAAATAAAAAAATAAATAAACAAGAGAAAAGCAAAAGAAACTTTAGCAAAATGAGGTATTTTTTAGAAAGTTACAGCATATTAACATAAGACAGATATTAAAATGAGTTTTATCCATTGACTATAGTAGAGCTGCAATGATATTTAATACCTGGCTACAATCTGGCAAAAAATATTCCACTAGAGAATTTTTATACCCCATATAGCAGCTAAGTTCTGACCTCTAGTGGCAATTTTTCATTACTACCACTGAACTATTTTTACATTATTTTAATGACAAACCTATTTTGGTGATGTAGATCAACATATAGTTTCCATTAAGTTTTTAAATATTTAAGCAGAACTTTTAGATATAAAATATTACTACATGGTTAAAAATTTTGGCATCAAAGCCCCAGAATTATATCTTAGCTCTTAACTTGTTAGGTAATTTTGGGCAAGTTAGCAAATTTCTCTGAATCTCACTTTTCAAATCTATAAAACGGCAAATAACAGGATTTAGATAAAGATGAATCATCCCCATTGTTAATTTAACCATGAACTCTGTAGCTGGACCTCATTCTATGGAAGGTCTTCAGCACTTACCTTCACTAAGACTTTTCATAAATATTAATATCAACCCAAGCCAGGCGTGGTGGCTCACACCTGTAATCCTAGCACTCTGGGAGGCCGAGGTGGGAAGATTGCTCAAGGTCAGGAGTTCAAAACCAGCCTGAGCAAGAGTGAGACCCCATCTCTATTATAAATAGAAAGAAATTAATTGACCAACTAAAAAAATATAGAAAAAATTAGCCAGGCATGGTGGCACATGCCTGTAGTCCCAGCTACTCGGGAGGCTGAGGCAGAAGGATTGCCTGAGCCCAGGAGTTTGAGGTTGCTGTGAGCTAGGCTGATGCTCAGGCAACAGAGTGAGACTGTGTCTCAAAAAAAAATTGACATAAAAAGAAGTACATATCAACCCATTTCCAACAAGTCACACGAGTCAAACATCAAAATCACAGCCAATTTATAATATAATCTCTAATGAAAATCTATTTCCAAAATTTCATTGGCTTTATCTGAGAAGGATGACTTTGTATAGTGTTCATTGTTTTGAGTTTGTTGAAAAAGAAGAAAGTGATCCTAGGAAGAAATGTAATTATCTCTATTAAAACACCAAGACTTTATAGGAAAAATGACTGGAAACTATCATTCCTATTTCCTTTCCACACATCTCTGTATCTCTTAATAAATTAGAAATCCTAATTTTATTAAGAATGAAACAAAGAAAACTATTAAACACTGATGAAAGAAATTATAGATGACATAAACAAATAGAAAAACATCCCATGCTCACGCATTGGAAGAATCAGTATCATTAAAATGACCACACTGTCCAAAGTAATCTACAAATTCAATGCAATTCCTATCAAAATACCAACATCATTTTTCACAGAATTAGAAAAAGCAATTCTAAAGTTCATATGGAACCAAAAAAGAGCCCAATAGCCAAAGCAATCCTATGTGAAAACAACAAAGCTGGAGGCATCACATTACCTGACTTCAAATTATACTACGAGGCAAGAGTGACCAAAACAGCATGGTATTGGTATAAAAATAGACTTATAGATCAATGGAACAGAATAGAAAACCCAGAAATAAAACCACTGACCTACACTGATCTTCAACAAAAACATACACTGGGGAAAGGATACTCTATTCAATAAATGGTGCTGGGAAACTGGATAGCCATATGCACAAAAATGAAACTGGACCCCTATCTCTGACTATATACAAAAATTAACTAAAGATGGACTAAAGACTTAAATGTTGCCAGGCACTGAGACTCACACCTGTAATCCCAGCACTTTGGAGACTGAGGCAGGAGGATGGCTTGAGGACAGGAGTTTGAGACCAGCCGGCGCCATATAGCAAGACCTCATCTCTAATAAAAAATTTAAAAATTAGCCAGGTGTGGTGGTGCATGCCTACAGTCCCACCTACTCAGGAAGCTAAGGCAGAAGGATCACTCGAGCCCAGGAATTCAAGGTTACAGTGAGCTATGATCATACCACAGCACTCTAGCCTAGGTGACACTGTGAAACCCTATCTCCAAAAAAAGTGGGGGAAAGACTTCAATGTAATATCTAAAACTATACAAAATTCTAGAAGAAAACCTAGAAGAAATCTTCTGGACATTGACCTAGGCAAAGACTTCAGCACTAAAATCTCAAAAGCAAATGTAACAAAAACAGAAATAGATAAATAGGACATAACTAAAAAGCATCTGCACAGCAAAAGAAATAATCAATAGAGTAAAGAGACAGCTTACAGAATGGGAGAAAATATTTGCAAACTATGCAAAGGACTAATATCCAGAATCTATAAGGAACTCAAATAACTCAAAATAAATAAATAAATAACCCTATTGAAAAGTGGGCAAAGGACATAAAGAGACATTTTTCAAAAAAAGACATACAAATGACCAGCAAGCATATAAAAAAATGCTCAAGATCACTAATCATCAGAGAAAGGCAAATTAAAACCACAATGACATACCATCTTACACAGCCATCTTAATAGAATGGCTATTATTAAAAAGTCAAAAAATAACAGATGTTGGCAAAGATGTGGAGAAAAGGGAATGCTTATACACTGTTGGTGGGAATGTAAAATAGTATAGTACAACCTCTGTGGAAAACGGTATGGAGCTTCCTCAAAGATCTAAAAATAGAACTACCATCAATACAGCAACCCCACTACTGGGTATCTATCCAAAGGAAAAGAAATTTTTATATCAAAAAGATACCTGCACTGGTATGTTTACCACAGCACTATTCACAAAAGTAAAGACATGGAATCAACCTAAGTGTCCATCAATGAATGACTGGGGGAAAAATATGTCACAAACACACACACACCATTGAATACTACTCAGCCACAAAAAAGGAATGAAATGGACAAAACTGGGGGCCATTATCTTAAGTGAAATAACTAGAAGCAGAAAGTCAAATATTATATATTCTCATTTATAAGTGGGAGCTAAACAATGTGAACACATGGACATAGAGAATGGAATAATACACACCGGAGACTCAGGAGGGTGGGAGACGGGTGAGGGATGAGAAATTACTTAATGGGTTACAATATACACTATTTGGATAATGACTACACTAAAAGCCCAGACTTCACCACTACGCAATATATCCATGTAATGAAACTGCATTTGTAAACCTTAAATTTATACAAATAGAAAATATATATATACAAAACTGAATAAAAAATTAAATAAAAGCACTTAAGGGAATAGATTCATTCCCATTTTGCTCTTCAGCCTTCTGCCAAGTAAGGACATAGTAAGAGGACCCTCACCACACACTGAATACTGGCACCTTGATCTTGGACTTCCCAGCCTGCAGAACTGTGAGAAATGAATTTCTATTGTTTATTTAAAAAAAAATAATAATAAATGTCCCATAATCCTTTTTGAGGATAATGTTTTAAATAATTTACTGTCATATAACTTTTTATAATTTTTTTTTTTTTTTTTTTTTTTGAGACAGAGTCTTGCTCTAGAGCACCATGGCTCAGTGTAACTTGAAACTCCTCGGCTGGAGTGATCTTCCTGCCTCAGCCTCCTGAGTAAGTGGGTCTAGAGTAGCTGGACTACAGATGCACACCACCACTCCCAGCTAATTTTTCTATTTTTTGTAGAACGAGGTCTCACTTTTGCTCAGGCTGGTCTCAAACTCCTGAATTTAAGCAGTCCTCCTGCCTCAGCCTCCCAGAGTGCTAGCTAGGATTAGAGGTGTGAGCCACAACTCCTGGCCTATAATTTTTTTAATATATGCTTACATAAAGAAGTCCAGAATAATGTGATATCCATGTAATTCACATTAAGAATTAACATTTCTGAAAGCTAAGAAATACTAGGAATACATACAAGTAAATGTATTTATTTGTATGTTAAATAAGTGCCACATTTGTGATTTATATTTCATGCTAATCGGATCTGAATAATGAAAGAAAGTCCCAATTTACCAATGGTTAACATTCTTCAAATAATTATTTTCCTTACATTTTACCTCCCTAGGTGACAAATCACATTGCTAATCATGTGTAATAATAATGACTTTTCACGCCAATTGAAGGAATTTGCTACAGATGATTAATTAACCTTACAAAGGAATTGCTAGTTAATTTACAAGGAAATTGTGAGGAGTGTTTAGTGCCCTGAATTTCTCAGAGTAAAAGAAAATTGATTTTTTAAAAATTGTTGGCTGGGTACAGTGGCTCACATCTGTAATCCCAGCACTCTGGGAGGCCGAGGTGGGAAGATCACTTGAGGCCAGGAGTTCAAGATCAGCCTGAGAAAGAGCGAGACCCCGTCTCCACTGAAAATAGAAAAAATTAGCTGGAAGAATACAAAGGAAAAACAGAAAAATTAGCCGGGTGTGGTGGTGCATGCCTATAGTCCCAGCCACTCAGGAGGCTGAGGCAGGAGAATCACCTGGGCCCAGGAGTTTTAGGGTGCAGTGAGCTATGATGATGCCACTGCACTCTAGCCAGGGCAACAGAGTGAGACTCTGCCCCCCTCCAAAAAAAAGAAAGAAAAAAAAATTGTTTCTTAATTCATTTATAATTATTTGTACTATTGTCCAACACTTTACCCTTTATACTTGTATATTTTAATAACAAAAGGGAAAACTAATTTATTTAACTATTAACTATTCTCAATTTATACTTAAGTAACTGTAAGGCCTGTATCCAAACTTAAGTTCTGAAGTTGAGAACCGTTTTAAGTTCCCACCTTTCAAAGTTGTGGTTCTCCTGAATTTGAGCTCAAGATCCAGCAATTATTTGGATCAGAATTCCACTATTTTCATAGAGTACATGGGGATGCATTAAAACTTTGTTATATTCTGTCTTGCCACCAGGAAACATGATATATTTTCTTACCTTCTTTTAAATGAAGCTCAGGGAAAAATTGTCTTTACATACATATTGCAAATTTATTGATGAATTTGTATTTACAAAATGTATCAATTTTACTGCATTTGTGATATTATAAGGACAGAATGTCTAACTCTTCAGGGCCACTAATTATTCTATATTATTTGTGCATCTACTATATTTTCTGAGCTTTCGTATGATTTTTACAGTTGAGTCTAATGTTGTTCCAGAGTAATTGTATCATATGAAAATAGCATTAATTTTTGGCTTATTTTTTGAAAGTTCATATCTTTTTGGTTCTGGTCCTGTTTACTATGATTGCATGGCTACTGCTTCCAAGAAAATGTTGAATAAAATACTTTTTGCTTGGCAAAAAAAAAAAATCCAGCAATTGATATGTTAGTTCCTGAATCTTCTAATAGTCATACAATTATGCTATTTGAAAAGTTCTTGACTGAGTAGAAATGCATCATATTATTTTGCCAGTAATACTACCTAGTTAAGTACAGTTCAAGGGTACTACCATTCCTAAATCCCATTTACCCTCATTTGCATATGCATTTGCACATCTGTCACAGGCCCATACCACATATGCAAATCCTGATATTTTTCCAAATGCAAAAGAACTGAAGAGAGAAACTGTAAGACACTGGTTTTCAGTTTTAACTTCTTGTCTGCTTAGAGCAGAAATTTGTTATATGCAATTTTTTAATTTTTCTTCAAGGAGCAAAACACAGAGTACAAATGTTTTTCAGTTACAGACATCATCTGTACATTCAGTATAAAAATTCTAAATTTCAAGCGGGTAAGAAAAAATAAGAACAGATTCTGTTAAATAAAATTTATAGGAAGCCACTGGTTTGGACAGAGCTCCTGCACTAGGCCCAACAGACCAAATCCAAACGGAGTACTCATGCTGAAGTTCCACTCACCAAGCCACAACTAAATTGTTGATCTGATCTAAGAAATCAGGAGAGAGGTATCATAGCCAAATCCCCAAACAGGCCAGTTTTAGTTGGCATAAGGAAGTCCCCTCTGTTTTAACCTCTATAAGGAAAGCAACCTTAAAATGGCCAATCTGCTTCTTGCTCTCTGTTTCTGCTTTTTTCAGCAGTTTTCTGTCTATAAAGCCAAACTCCTTTGATCAGCTCATCAGAACACTCATTCTATTTTACAGAACAGGCTGTTGCCTGATTCTAGAATTGCAAATAAAAGCCAACTAAACTAAATTGGTTCTAAATCTTGTCTTTTGACAATTCCAAAAGGAAAATGGAAGATGAGTGGAAATAGAAAAGAGAAGGATTAACGAGCTTCAAATACTCTACCTGGTAGCAAGTAAACAAAACAGTGAAGTCCTTGACTTTAAAAAATGTATTAGGTACCTAATTCAAACACACACCCACAAATGCATGCAGGCACAAACTCCTGCCCTGGGGTATATATTTACTCTTTTCCCCACCCAGCATCCCACTTTCCCGCCTAAAGGGAACAGATATCTTGCTTCCCCACAGGAAATGCCAGGCCTTTCATACTTTTGATCCTTGTATTTCAGGCTTACTCTAAGCCCCAGAGGTAGGGCATTTGACCCAGACCTAACCATCTCCCAGCTTCAGTGATCGGTTCACTTCAGCCAATCAGAAAAGTCAGAGACAATCTTGGGCATTTTGTTTGAATGATTTAAGAAAGGCCCTCCCTCTTTCCCATTGTCTTTGATGTCAAGAGGATGTAGAGGGTGGAGCCATGGCAGTCATTTTGGCTCCATGAGGGAGGGCCTGAAGCCACCAGGGATATCATGAGGACCTAAAATGAAACCAGAATTGAGAGAAGAGAAACTACATCCTCATAACAGCGTAAGAACTCTGGATCTAGCCATTCTTGACTCCAAGATCTATCTCAGCACTTTTCAGTTATAAGAACCAATAAATTTCTCCTTTATTCCTTAAACCTGCTGGAGTTAGGGTTTTTCGTTTCATTTTGGTTTTAGTTTTTGTCATTTGTAACCAATTGAGTACTCACTGATAAATCAAGACCCTGACATCTTAATGATGACATAAAAAATACACAGAAATTTAATTGCTCAAATGCCGCTATTAGTCATATGCCAAATGTGTCTTTTCCTCATATTTCTGATTCATTGTTTCATAGGATTTCAGTAGCTCTAATAAATGGTGCACAGTTTTAATATCATAATAAATATATAATTTAATCAGTATAAATTTGATGTATCAAATAATAACGCTTTTCATATGTGTCATTTATAAAATTCTTTTCAGATATATTTTTTAAATCCATAAAACATGACTGGAAAAGATATTATTATTCACAGTTTATAGACTAAGAACTAACCACAATTTTTAAATGTTGACTTAGCCCTATGACCTCGTAGCTAGTAAGTGATAAGGATCAGGTCTTTTTTTCATTATTCTTTATTATCTTTATGCTCATTATTCTTTTAATCACTCCACAAATACTTTTTACCTTGAAAAGTATAATTGGCTATAAATGCAAACAAGACACAAGTAAGCATTAAGTTCCATCAAAGTAAGAGAAATAAGACTTTTTAAAATAGTATAATCTTACCTAAATCCGTATCTCGAATTCCCATGTACAATTCAAGAAGATCATCAATCTTTTCAATTGCCTTTGCTTTGGTTTCAGAAGGCTGTATCAAAGAAGACAGAAATAACATATTACATTTTTATATTGAAATTTCATGATTGTTGGGGCATACGTGAGGGGAAGTCTGATGCGCGGCCAGGTTATAGTTGTATACTTCAGCTAATTTTAATGGAAATAGATCGTCTATGATGTGCTCTGTAACTAAATACAAATCAATACAGTAAATACTTATATTTAGTGTCAGCATCAAATGTTATCGATTCAAAACAGAAAAGCCAGGAACACAGTCCTCAAGTAGCTAACAATCTAGAAATGAGGACAGATGTGAAAATAAATAATTGTGTAACAATTTTTAAAGGATACAAAAGATACAGAAGCATGACAAGGGAGGAAGCAAGTTTATATCTCTAATAGTCATGGAAGATTTCCGAAAGAAGGGGACTTAACAACTGCGTTTTCAAAGACGATCAGGAGATGAGCAGGAGAGGGCACTTCAAGCAGAAGGCAATAGACAGGCAACATCTACGTGAGGTCACATAGTCTGACAGAAGATGATGGCATGTCAGAGGGACTGCAGGAAGTCCCATGTGACTGGAGAACACAGTGACACATATGACTAGATCTGAAGGGTTCCTTTGTGCCATGAAGAGGATTTTGGTCTCTATCGCGCAGGCCAGCATCTCCAGACTTTTGATGGCTCACCCTAATAGTAAAATATTTCGGAACATACATTCTTATTATTTGTTTTAGTTAATTTTATTGTACCATTTATAAATTATACACATGTATTACCATATTGCTATGTTCTATACATCACAAAAATATCCTAAAAAAGGGAAATTTTATAAAAATGAGATAATGATGAAATTATTTATTTATTTATTTATTTTGGTGGGGTAGAGATGGAATCATGCTATATTGCCCAGGCTAGTCTCAAACTCCTGGCCTCAAAAGATCCTCCTGCCTTGGCCTCTCAAAAGTGCTGAGATTACAGGTATGAGCCACCATGCCTGGCCTGAAATAGTATTTTTAAAATATTTTTTGTGTTAGGTATTAATGGTACCAAAACATTTTTGTTCTTCCTAAAACTGTTATTAAAAGTTTCAATAAAAAACATGATTCTATAAGTCTTAATATTCTTTTGAATTTTTGGCTTACTGTTGGATAAATTCTGGCTCTAAGTTCAGTTTATTTCAAAACTTGGTTTTAAATGGCTCCATAGCTAAAAAAAGGAATTGCCCAAAGATGTTAAATACTCAACTCTAGGTGCAAATGTAGAGTTCATGATTAGTTAGATTGTAAGAATTTTCACATTTTCACTTTTAATACTGTTTATAAATGTACATTGCTTTGTAGTCTCAAAATTTATTAAAATCATACATTTTATAGAAAATGAAAATTTCCTTCAGGACATTAGTACAACTTTCTCACATTTTTATTTATAAGAACTAAGCTTTAAAAACAACAGCAGAGACAACATATTGCTCTTGCCTTCATTACAGTGCACTTTGAATTGTCTGTGTAAAGCAACCGGCTATGCAAAGTAACCTAGGTATCAACCTTTGTATCTATCCAGTCATATTGTAAGTGATGGTCACAGGTGTCAGTATGCTCATACACAAACGGCCACCAATATTTCACCATTCAAATAGCTTTCATTCTTGATCTATCACCTCTTCTCCATCTACATTCTGTTTGCCTGGCTTCCATCCTCACCGGGCATCTAACAAGGTCCCCAAGCCCATCATTGTTTCATGCCTAGAACACTCCTCTTCTCCTCATTTTGAACCAACTCACTCATTTCTTCTGGAAGGAAACTCTCCCTGACTTCCCTTCTTTCCCTGATCCCTGATAACAGTTGATGGGCCCCTTCTTTGTGACACTGTGTATCCTGTACATACGTTCATTAACCCCATCCTGCCGGTTTGTAAGAGCTTCTTTTCATGCTTCTCTCCCTTTAGAGGAGAAACAAGGTCTTTATGCATCTTTGTATCATCAGCACCTAGACGGTGCCCGTCTCAACGAGCACATGTTGAACAGAGTACGAGGTATGTGAGTGCAGTACCTTAAGTTTTCAGCATTGTGCTAGGTTATAAGGGAGCGATTTGTTTCAAATCCTATAAATCCTTTAAATCCTTAAGTGTTTGAAATTAGATTGTAGGTCATTTGTACCAGATTTAATATTAGTACCACACCAGCTTTTTCCTTTCATTATGAGCTATTTTTAATTGCCCTATTTAATTAAACAGGCTATGAAAATAGGAATGGATTTTTAGATGTTTACCTTTAAATGAATCTTTCCTATGTCCCCAGATAGAACTTAAGCTATTCTTTTTCATCTTAGCAGCTTATATATAGCTTATGTTTACATAAGTAAGTATTCATGAATTATGCTAACTAGTAGAACACGCAGACCCTGCTTCCTTTGCGAGCTGTTTAGAGGTCTGCCTATTTTTCCTCGCAGCCTTGAGAAAAGGCAGAGTTGACTTTCTCCTCGCTCCCCACTGCTGGCTCCTTCCCTCTGCTCTTCCACTGGAGTTTGTCCAGTGTTTCAGTAAACGGTTACTGGCCCTCTGCAATATGCCAGGCAGTGTGCTAGGCAAATGGGAAAGTAAAGGCTCAAAATAACCAGAAGTCACTGTCCTGGGTTTTCTTCATGTGCCTCATCACCTCATTTGCAAGATGCTTTTGGCTTTACCAGGTTTCTTAGTTGCCATTTGCTTCCTGATCAATCCTTTCATTCCCTCAGAACCAAGGCCCCCCACTCAGAATCTTCTTCCAGATTCCCCAAAGCTGACAACACCCTGGGTGACTCAAACATTGCTGAGGCTACCTTGGCTTCATGGACTCTTGAATGCCTGCTCTAACCAACCACTCCCATGGCTGACCCTGGGGCACTGTCACCCAACCAGCTCTGGGATCCCACTCTGTGAAGCAGCCTCCTAACTGTTCACCTGTCTCTTTTGTTCTTCAAACACATGGAAATCCTGGGACAGTGTCACACACAGAGACCTGTGCCCTGCCCACAGGCATTCCCAGCCCTCAGACACCTACCCGACCTCCCCTTCACCTGCTTCATGCTTCGTCCCCGTTACCTTCGCTGCTGTGCGCGGACCTGCCGCGTGTCACTCAGAATCTTTACCACTGCCACCCCAACCCTGCTGCTCTCTTCTTCCACCCTTCTTGCCTTCAACTGTCTCTTCGCCTTCTGGTGTTTCTCACTCAAACACTGATCTTTATATAGACACAGTCAGTCCATCAGCAAAACCCTTGGTTTTTTCAAGCTAAAGTGAATCCTTCATTAATTAATTCAGCAAAGATCTGAGTTCCTTTGATCAGGTCCTTTTCTAGGTGGTGGTGGTACAGCAGCAAGCAAGACATGAGCAAAGGAGCTAGGCAACAGACAAAATTAAATAAATAAAGACATGAGACCTACGGTATTTAGTGCTTTTAAGAAAACAAAGGGGCCGGGCATGGTGGCTCATGTCCATAATCCTAGCCCTCAGGGAGGTTGAGGAGGGAGGATCACTTGAGGTCAGGAGTTTGAGATCAGCCTGAGCAAGAGCAAGACTCCATCTCACTAAAAATAGAAAGAAATTAGCTGGGCATCAAAAATAGAAAAAAAAAAATTAGCCAGGATGGTGGTGCATGCCTGTAATCCCAGGTACTCTGGAGGCTCAGGCAGAAGGATCTCTTGAGCCCAGGAGTTTGAGGTTGCTGTGAGCTAGGCTGATGCCACGGCACTCTAGCCCAGGCAACAGAGTGAGACTCTGTCTCAAAAAAAAAAAAAAAGAAAAGAAAACAAAGGGCATGGGAGAGTGGTAGTGGGAGGGGTGGAGGAATTGCTATTTATACAGGACACTCAGAAAAGCCTTTGAGGTGAGCACTCAGGCCGAGAAAACAGCAGTACAGAGACCCTGGGGTGGGGATACAACTGCAGCATTTGGGGACAGGGAGGAGACTGATGTGGCTGAAGCCGAGGAAGCCAGGCAGGAGTGGTAGGAAGTGAGATCAGAGAAGAAATGCGGGATCCTGTTGGTCCCTCTGAGGAATTTAGCTGTTATTCTGAATGACATGGGAAGCCACCGGAGGGTTGAAAACAGAAAAGTAACATAATCTCACTGGTATTTTTAAAGGGCAATTCTGGCTGCTGCTGAGCACAGATGGAAAGAGGGCGAGCAGGAATGCAAGGAGAGTAAACAGAAGGTGCCTGCAACATGCAGGGTAAGACGATGGTGCCTCGGGCCACGGTGGTGGGGCAGAGGAAGCGAGTGGATGTTGGATTCTGGTCTCTGTTGAGGTGGATCCACCAGGATTTGCTAATGGAAGGAATGTGGGGTGAGAAAGAGAAGAGTCACAGGTGAGTACAAAACGTGTTACCTGAGGAGTTTGTAAATATAATCTTTCATTATCAAAATCTTATCTTTACTCCCACAGGTGGCTCTGAGACAATTTCTTTTCGGTTTCTGACACAGTCCAGATGTCTACAGATTCTAGAAAAGTCATCTGCAGGCAACTGAGAGTTTCTATAGGTCACAGTCTCTTCTTACACACTTAGTTCCTATATTTCCTCCTTAAATGCCTTCAGTAATTTCCATATTGTTTAAATAAACAATGAACTAAAAGTCCATGCTTTAATTGGAATGAATAGCATTTTATTTAACTTTGTCATTTTGCCTTTATTTCCAGCTCTAATAAACATGCATATCTATATATTTCCAAGCAGAATAGGAAGTAAATGGACATAACATACCACTTCTTCTACGGTGGCAGGACCCTTTGGCCTCAGGCGAAGAGTTTCCCTTCCGGTACCAATTTTTTCTGCTGATGACTTTCCAGCTTTTGACCTTGGCCCTATTTCTATAAACATACAATGAATGGGGAAAGGTACATATATTCAGGAAGAATCCCAACAGATTGCTGTGAAAGCTACTGTAGTTCTTATCACAAAACTACAGATAATTATTGTAGAGATTTGATAAAAGGCATGCCTTCTTATAGAATTTCCCAAAATAAAATAATTCACTCGCCATCCATTATTCTCATGTGGGCATCGGTATGAGACAGTCCTGACTACAAAAAGAAAAGGGAACACGTGAAATTTACGGATGGGAAAGACTCAGTAAGAAGCGAGGCTGGGATTGAAAACCAGGTCTTAGGGATACAGACCGCAGTCCAGAGCCTACACGTTTTCCTCAACAACACTCCAGCCCCACACCTCTTGGAAGCACAAGTGATAAAATCAGAGATGACATACTAAGAGAAGCAGATTCCCAAAGGAAAAACATCTGGGAGCAGGTTCCAAGGAAGGAAGTCCCCACCGACAGCAAGGACAAAAACAGGGAGGTAGAGTCCAGGTGCAGCCACTCCTTTCCTTACGCTTGTTTTTTCTGTTGTGTTTTATTTTGTTTTTTGTTTTGTCAGTGCACCAAGAGTCACCCCCAATACCAAGCAGTAACATAAATGAGTGAAAGGGAAGGGTGGAGACTGAGGATAATGGAAGGGATCATCCAGGCCAGTCCCACAACTTACTGCCCTGCAGAAATGTAGGCCCTGCACGGCCAGATCTACTTTTTTGCAGAGACACTGGATACTCAGAGCCTTTTGTGAATCTCTTGATTTTTAAGTTTTGTAAGTTCAGGCGATTAAGTCAAACTTTTGAAAACAACATGTTGGCAAAAACAAAAGAGATCTGTGGGTCAGATTCCAACTACAGGTCACAAATTTACAATCTCTTGAAACATCCCTCGTCCCCTTAACTGAGGACTCTATGTGGCAGCAGTTCGGGGCAAGGCAAGGGGTGGTGGGGAGGAGGATGCTACACCAAAGAACTGCAGACAACTGAGCTCCGGTGAGGAGGCACAGGGCAGGCCGGGAAATAAAAGTAGACGGTGAGGTCTATGCAAAGCTCTCAAGACACAGACATGGAGTGGCCTGCACGAATGCATTCTTGCTTACTTAGAACCTAAAATAATTCTCATCTTCAGCCAAGTACTGTTTTGTTATTGGGCATCTATGCCAAAGTGATCAAGTATTTTGCATATTAATTTTAACCTACATTCAGGGACAGATTCACCAAAACATTAAGTTTTCCTCTGAGAATGAAATTATTAAAAAATATCATGCAATGAGTACACCAGCTCCCCCTAAGCAAAACCCTATACACGGTGGCTGATGAGTTTTGGGAACACCCAAATGCTACTCCTGGAGACCAGATGGATTCTCAGGTGCCTAGAGCTGTGTCAGCAAACCTCCAGCATGGCCTTGCCAGTTACATTGTGTCCTGAGGGAAGAAAGGATTCTCATGTGCTCAGCACAGGATTTCAAAAAGAGTGCCCAGAGAAAAAGATTGAGTCGATCTGTCATCAGCACGGTGCAGGATGCTGTACTGCCCGGCAGTGTGAGTGCTGCCGGCCCAGAGTCACGTACGTCCCTGAAGTGGTGAAGACAGCCACGGCTTAACAGTACTAACAGTAAGGTACGCAGCCCCACCCACACACACAGACCCCACCCACTGAGAGCTCACCAAGCAACCTGCGCTTTATAATTCACCCTCTCATGTAAATTTCCTACAGGGTGGAAAATGAACAGCCCGTCTAACACCTGTGCTTTTGTCCACCACTACATACACATTTCTATAATAACTGTAAAGTAATATATTGGCATTCTGACTTATCAACAAGTGTCTCTTATAAGTTTGGTGAGTATATATAGCCCTGAAAAAATGAACAACTCTGATACATCGAAAAAAAATAAAAAACCTTTCTGAGACTTACAAAGCTGACACATCATTATTGCCCAAAGTCCATAGTTTACATTAGGGTTCACTCCTGGTGTTCTATATTCTTACGGGTTTGAAGAAATATATAATAATATATATTCACCAGTAGAGTATCACACACAATACTATTACCACCCTAAAACTCCTCTGTAATCCACCTACTTATCCCAGATTTTTTTTATCATTATGTATTTGCCAAGCCGTCTTCTCAAAAGTGGCACCTCAGAACTAACCACTTGGTGGCACCAAAGCAAAAGTTAAATTTTAAGGTCTGGCTTAGACCAGCCTCCAGAAAGGCAGTTTTCACCTCCAAAGAAACAGAAGCCCTGTTTCTCTATGATCCGATGATTTAGGTATATAAATCAACTTGTTTATACATGAAAACAGGCAGGAAAATCCTGTTCATCCACAGAGGGAAAAAACAGGTTTAGTGTTTTGAAACAGTTTGAAAATCACGACCATTTTATAGTCTGGCCTACTTTTGGGGTGCTGGCCTGTCTAAGCATGTCTGACCAACTAGGCCAAGCCCTAAATCAGTCACTTCATGGGATTGGATGTGGTTTATACAGTAGACCCTAGTAATCAACCTGCAGCTAGCTGATTTCACTAGCCCCTGGTCACTTAGGGCCCAGGAACACTCAGCTTGTGGGTGCCTAGCTGCTCCCCATGATGGAGTTGCAGATTACCTAGAAATAGTCATGTTTATTCCCAAACCTTTTTGTGGCAATTGTAACTGTCACTCTAATTATGTGATTTAATTTAAAAGTACACGAGCTGATGAAATGAGTGTAAAATAAGGAGTTATTATTGCTATGAAAGCTAGGTTGACTGCTTTGGAAAGACTACATGAGGGGGAGTTGCAAAAAAAAAAAAAGAAAAGAAAATTAGATGTAGGCAAGACTCCTCTAGGAGATTAGGAAAAATATCTTTAAACATCCTTCATTTCATATAAATGGGTTTTTTAATGTAATAAAATCCATAGCTATGCATTAAAGTTGTGATTATATAGGAAAGACCATACAACTCCAATTTGTGATCGCTACTCAAAGAAAAGGCCTTTTGCATTAAGAGTGTTTTTTTTTAAATGTGTATTTCTGTTTTAAATTAAAATGTTAATACATACTTGTATGATTCTTTATGAGACCCCATTTAACTGACATTTTTTTTTTTTTTTTGAGACAAAGTCTCACTCTGTTGCCCAGGCTAGAGTGCAGTGATATCATCATAGTTCACTGCAACCTCAAAGTCCTCAGTTCAAGCAGTCCTCTTGCCTCAGCCTCCCAAGTAGCTAGGACTACAGGTGTGTGCCACACTATCTGGCTAATTTTCCTATTTTTTTGTAGACAGGGTCTCACTATGTCTCTCAGGTTGGTCTTGAACTCCTGGCCTTAGGAGATTCTCCCACCTAGGCCTCCCAAAGTGCTAGGATTGCAGACATGAACCATTGAGCCTGGCCTAACACTTTTCAGTAAACAGGTGAACCCCTAGTCTCTGCTATACAGTGAAGCTCAGGAAGAGAAATGGGGAAATGGGGAAGGCAGAAAGGTATCTGTCCCATCACAAAAACCTGTGCCTGAGTCCTAGGGAAAGAAGAGGTGTTGAAAGAAATCAAAAGCTCTGTTTTCAGCAGGAACACATGCAACATGGCTTAGATCCTCAACAGATGAAGGATTGACCCAGTGGGGAGCCTGAATATTCTCCCCACTTCTGCACAGAACAAGAATTGTTCTAGTCCCATCAGGGCCCTCGTTGGACTGGAGCATCACCATCAGAACACGGGCGGAGGCCACGATTCCAGCATGAGGTGGGCACAGATGGACACAACTGTCTCTAAGTTGTTCAGTGAACAAGAGCTAGCCCAAAGATGCCCACAGGAAAGAATGGAATGCTTAGGATACAGCGAGGGCCAACAAGGTGCCTAACAGGACCAGTTCTTTTGAGCACCTGTGAAACCCTTGGGAACATCTAGAAATAGTTTGGGTACACTGCAATGGGCTGACGGCCTGTATGAAAAGGAGGCAAGAGAAAAAATAAATCAGTGGCATTTTGATGACAGAAAGGAAACAAACCAACCACTTTTCAGTTTAAAACGGTTTGAGATAAAAGTTCTTCTAATATTTCCCATCAGGTTTCAGCTGAAAGTAAGACCCCTTTCACTTTCCTGACTTCTCAAAAATATTATCTGGCCCTTTTAAAACATCTTGCAAGGACTTTACTACTGAGGTCTGACCATGTCTATCTTCACGCTCAGTTTCAAACATGGTGTGATAACGCCTGGGGGTAATGTGCTCAGCTGCATTCTGATCATTTGATACCTAATGGCTTTCCTAGGAGAAAATTATATCTTGATTTAATCTACACTGTTATCTACCATGTCATGGTTAAAAGTGTATACTCTAGAGTCAGAGCACTGGAGTTAAAACCCCAGCTCCTCTGTTTACAAATTGTGTGACCTTGAAGAATATGTCCCTACCTGTAAAGTGAGAGTAGCACCCATTTACAGTGCTGTGCTAAGCACTAAAGAGCTACTGTAGGAAAGGTGCTTAGCCCCGGTGGCCTGGATCGCATTAACAGAGTGCTGCTGCTGGAGTATATAATTTGCTTCTACTGGTGAGTTTCAACCTGGAGAGAGAGAAACCTGCTCTCCACTCCCTCCCTAACAAAACCACTTACATCAGTTTTCTCTCTGAAAATGGGAAACATGCAAAGGTCTGTCTTCAAATGTTCAGAAAATTGTCATTTCAAACACCAGGGGCAAAGGTCTCTTTTTTATTCTATTTCTCTCTTCTGTAAAACAATCTCTTGTCAATTTCTGAGAGAGTTGAAACAACCAATCGCCCTCCCATCGCTCCACTCAGCTTCTCCAAAGTGGATGAGTTTAAGCCCAGCCCCTCACAAGGCACGCAGGACTCAAGACCCTCCAGTGTCCATCTCTTTGGTGGCAGGATTTAAAGGGAAGGGGAAGAAGAAGGGTCCACTGAGGAGCCAGAGAACACAGTGAAATCTGCGGACTCTGTGGTCCCTTTGTCCCCACCTCCCACCTCAATATCCCCTATTTTGTTATTAAAGTCATGTGACACCATGTGGGCAAGTGACAGACATATCATCACTCCATCCCAGAGAAGTAAACACATAGCCCACTCCCCTAACAGCCTGTGTAGGGTGAACTCCACTACCTCCTCAAATTCACCGATCAATTCCTGTAATTCCGTCTCTGAAGTTACACAGCACCAAGAGAGACATCAAAAGAGTGAACCAGCTGGCAACTCAGGCACGACTTTGCAGGACGTGTACACCAACGATCCTCAGCATCGCAGGCCCAGAAATGCTTATATTTGCAGTGTTCCCAGAGCTGATCTACATCTCAGGAATCAATTCTCACCAACAAAGGTTACAAAGAACAGATGTCATCAAATCCATTTATTGATCCATAGGGAGAGATGGTATCAGAGGTCCAAGTGGACTCCCATGCTTCATTCTTAAGAGCCTGAAACTTCCTGCAGAAAGTGATTTCTAAGCAGAGACCCAGCCATCAAGGGTAAAGACAGCAAGACTAACGGGGAAGAAGGGAGGGGAGGGGAGAGTGTTCCAGGCTATAGTTCTGCAAGTTCAAAGGCCCCAAAAGCAATGAGTGGAGAGTTTACATTTCAGAGTCCCTCCTAACTGGGTGAGTCTCAGTTCACAAGTTCTGTACCCCTCCCAGGAATGATTCACTTAGAATTTTCTTCCCACTGAGTACTTAAAAGTTGCGTGTATATGGAACCAGAGCAAAGGCCTTGGGCATGAAGGACAATTCTCTTAGGTCAAGGCTGCAAACAGGTAGTTCACAAATATGTAGTACACAGACATATTTGTTGGATGTGCAGTGTTTTCAGATTTTTTTAATTAGTTGCCATCTTTTAAAAAATTGGGTGCTTTCTTATAAAAACTCAAATTTTAGGTTTCTCTTGGAGACTGACATTTCCACAAAGCAATAATAGTTAGGGTGAATAACTTTACCCAGGGTCTGGAGCTCTCTGCCCTCATTTTCAGATATCTCTCAAGGTGGAGCAGTTCCCTCTATAGATGGCTACTAGCAAGCATTGAATACTGTATCTTACATTTGTGTTATTCTTAAAGAAATTTTATTTCAAAGGAATACACACATACACAATATTCATTTAGGGATAGAGATGTAAATCACTCGGGGAAAGTCAATTTAAAGGTAATGCCTTTTTTTAACCAAGTATTTAATATGTCCCAGATAACAAAAATTCTTTATATGCTCTTATTTATTCCGATAGGTATTGTTATTATCCTAATTTTATTATTGAGGAACTCAAGGCTTGAAGAAGTGAGATGATTTCACCAGGGTCACAGACAACTGGTAAGTGGCCAGAGCTGGAATAAAAACGCCAGGCAGATCTACCCCAGAGATACTACTTGATTTTGCATTCTACTAAAAATCACAGGTGGCCATTGATAACAGACATTAGGTTGTCTTAGTACCCAGTGGTCATTTAAGAATCAATGTGGTTCCGGAGAAGCTGACTCCTCCCAGCTTCAGATATGGGACACATGAATGGGCCAAGCCAACCGATCCCCTTCATCACAGTGATTACTTCAGGGATGAGCATGTGACAAAAGTCAGGTAGGTCAGAATAAATCTCAGGACTTTTGCTAAAAATTCTGAGACAAGGACACTCTCCTTTTCTGCTCTGTGTGAATAAGGAAGCAGATGGTCCCAGCAATTGCTGATTGCTATCTTGGGACACAATGTGGAGCTAACCTTATAAGGATACTAAATGATGGAGTTGATACGTCAAACAGAGCAGAGAGAAAATGAGTCAAATGAGTCCTAGTCACATTGTACGGGCCCTACATAGAGCTTTGCTAATGCCAGCATCACTCACAGACTGCTGATTTATAAGATTCTCTTTTCTGCTTAAGCCAGTTGGGTTTTCCACCATCCCCAACTGAAAGGCACCTCACAGATACAGAACTCTGTCCAGTGAAGCAACCCATCTAAAAAGACCTTCCAATGCTTGGACACACAAAAATGGCACTGTCTGTAACAGGCTTCGTGCTTTCTACCCCACAACCACCCTCAACATACACAACAGACTCCTCAGAATAATTGACATAAAATCTAGCTGTGTCCCAGAATTTAAAATTTTAATAGTGCATTCCCTTTTTCTATGTATCCTTCTCTCCAAAATTTCTCAGACTTCTTCAGAATAGGCTTTTAAAAAAAAATACAGCTAATAGGGTGCTGGGACAGATCAAAAGCAAGGAAAAGGAGATATATCCTGATGCCACCTGCATGAAGACGTCAGTTATTGTCTATTGGATCAAAAGGGCCGCTGACACATGAATGAGCCCCACAGGAACAAAAAGTTCACTCTTAACTGTTCCTTTGATGAGACAGAACAGTGCGTGTCAAGTATCAGAAGTACAATACCTGTGCCCAAAATCTTCTTGTTCTTTAGTTAAAGAGTAATTTGATAAAACCCCAGCTGCTTTTATAACTCCCTAAAACTGTAAGCGAAAGTTAACATGCATCTCTGGGGAGAAAGTGCATAGCTTTAATCCCAAAGAGTCTGTGTGACAACAAAAAATTATAAACTTAAGGAAAATTCCAATTTAAGGAAGTAAAGGATAATTCTTTTTTTAAAAAAAAGTAATTAAAATATTTTTACTCTTTCACTTATTTTACTCTACAGTAAGTATTATTTATCATGGGAATTCAAGAAAAAAATTACCATGGAAATTCAAGAAGTAAAAATTATCATGAGAATTCAAGAAATAAAAGTAATTGTTCATGTTTATTACTGATTTATTACACACATTTCCTCCTAAACTTTAAAAAGTTAAGTAGTTAACAGATACTACCATTTTAAAGAGTTGATACAATATTCCACCACATTTCTCACTATTGAAATATTATAAATAGTCTTTTATTATAAATAGTTCAATTAAAGAAAATTGTGTAATGAGGAGAATTATAGAGTTGAAAACTGTAAAACCACTGTATGTAGAATGATTAAGTTTCTTCTATTTCTTGGAATTCTAGCCTTATTTTTAAAATAATTGTTTTCTGGTTATAAAAGTAAATACATTTGTTTTATATTTAAAATTTGGAAAACACAGAAAGCCTAAAGAAATAAAAGTTATCCATATACTCACCACCTAACGATAACCACTGTTAACATTTGACAATCAGTGAGTCATTTTTCTTCTACACTTAAGGACAGTTCTTACAAAATTGGGGTATTACTATACATTGTTCTTTTAACCTGCCTTTTCACTTTTTTGTGGAATATTAACTTTGATTGCACAATGCTTAACAGTTCATAATCAAAAATTTTCAACTATGTAGCCTAATGTTTTTATATAGTAATTTATGATTTTGTGAGGTAGTTATTACTACTTTATGTTGCAGATAAGCAAACAGAGATTCAGACTTTTTCCCCTTTCTCTTTTTAGAGACTGGGTCTTGCTCTGTTGCCCAGACTGGAGTGCAGTGGCATGATCACAGCTCACTACAGCCTCGAACTCCTGGGCTCCAACAATCCTCCTGTCTCAGCCTCCCAAATAGCTGGGACTACATGTATGCACCACCACGCCCAGCTGATTTTTTTTTTATAGAGATTGGATCTCATTTTGTTGACCAGACTGGTCTTGAACTCCTGGCCTCAACCAATCCTTCCACCTCGGCCTTCCAAAGTGCTGGGACTACAAGCATGAGCCACCCTGCCCAGCCTGCCTTTTGATTTAATATATCATAAGCAGATAATTCCATTTGTGTTGAAAAATGTTTAACTTTTCCTGAAAACATACTCTGATTATTATTTTGAGCATAATTTGTTAGATTAATTTTCCTATAATTATATGACAATTCCCATTGTGAAAATACTCTCTATGGGCATGATAGCTCACACCTGTAATCCTAGCACTCTGGGAGGCTGAGGAGGGAGGATCCCTTGAGGTCAGGAGTTTGAGACCAACCTGAGCAAGAGTGAGATCCTGTCTCTACAAAAAAATTGAAAAATTAGCCAGGTATGGTGGCATGTGCCTGTAGTCCCAGCTATTTGGGAGGCTGAGGCAAGAGGATCACTTGAGCCCAGGAGCTTGAGGTTGCAGTGAGCTGTGATGATGCCACTGCACTCTATCCAGGACAACAGAGCAAGACTCTGTCTCAAAAAAAAACTCTGTGGCAGAATATGTATTATTTGTATAATTGCTGGTTTTCCAATAAGTTATATTACATTCCTACTATTTAGTCAGATTAAAGAAGCCACTTATATTTTAGCATCTTCTTTGACACCTTCATTTCACATTGTTATTTTAATTACTAAGCTTAAAAATAGTTGAAAACTCTTATGTATCTTTTTTTCATGGTTGTTATTAATTCCAAATGCTCCTTAAAAAACATTATATTCTAAGAAATTAACCACTATATGTAGGGTAAATGTCTTGAAAACTATAGCTTACAAAGTTTTTAGTATTGTAGATTGTAATAATTTCACTTTTCTCAGATTAAAAATGGGAGCATTTAATAAAACATTTTAAAATGAGAGTTTACAACTAGAGTGGAAAGAATCCATATTTTGATAACCAGCTGGGCCTTTACTGTGGTGACATATTTATCAGTTACGCTCAGCATTCGTCCAACACATCTACCCAGCCCACCCACAGGAGGGATCTTGGCTCTTCATTCATCTTCTCCTGTAGTATCTTTGTGGCAAATGCCAAACCAATGTCTAGCTAGATAGGAGAAGAAGAACCAACTCTACAACACAAAAAGATGATTAGTGACATGTTCCATCCCCCAGAATTTGTCATTGTGAGTACTTTAAACCTCTGCCCAAAAATACATGAAGGAATACAACTGTCAGATAAAAATGCAATACACCTAAAACTGAACTTCTCTTACTAACTATCCTCCAAAGCATTTCTGGAGCCCAACTGCCTCATTTCCAATTATAGCATCATTATTATCACAGGCTCCTAGGATAGAAATCTTGGGAGTGACATTTGCTTCTGAAACTTCTCTCCTTTCCCCTTTAACTAAGTGTCACCAATTCACCTCCTAACCCCATTTTTTTTTCCCTGCAATACTGCTCAAGCTTTTTTCTTTCCTTTGAATTCCTGCTGCTGCCGCTACTCCCAGCACTGATCATTTCTTCCTAAACTGTTACAACAGCCTCTTACATGGTTTCCCCTCTGGTCAAACATAGCCACGTCGGTCTTCCAGGCTTACTTCCCAACAATCTGTTTCATCATGTCATTTTTTGGTTCAAATATCTAAATGATTCCGTATGACCCTCTAAAACAAGCTCAGGTTCCCCACCTAGTTTTCAGAGCTCTTCTTAGTACGGCTCTGAGCTGCTTGGGCAGCCTGATTTGTACAATTTGCAAGGCTAGGCTCTTCGCTGTCCTGAACACTTCTCACAGGAAACCCTCCTTTCGTTGTCTGTACTTTCCTTCCCATCCTCCAAGGCCAAGCTCAAGTGCAATCTTTTCCAGGAATCCTTCTCCCCTAGTCCATCCTACTCATATTTTTTCCTTCTCTGAACATCCATCTGAATTTCTGTAGTGACTTTTAAATTTTACTTCACAATCCTGGATAAAAGAAATGTCAAATTTGTTGACATTTGACAAATTTGTTGACATTTGTCAAAAATGTTGAATTTGACTTTGAACCTCCCCCCACCCTCCATGTCAGAGGTGTGGTGAGAAATTCAGTCTTGGTTTTGCTTTCAAAGTCTCTTTCCCTCCCACGATCCAGAGGACTGATGTCATACTCAGGTCATCATAGGCCCCACCCTGAGGCTCTATATCCAAGTCAATGTGTTCACTTGCAGGTCAAGCCCAAGGTGCAGAAGGTCTTTCAACTTAGTGAGGCCACAGCATTTAAAGCTCAAATATCCCTATGGCCTTCAATCAGACGTCCTGGCACCTCTCATAAGAATAGGACACTGGTCCCTGATATTGGTGGGACCTGCCATAAGCTATCTGCCCCATGGCTTTCTCTTACCACATCTCCCTGCCCCCATCACTCTCTAAGTTTTAGAACCCCTCCCAACAAAGTCCCCAGCGAAATTGTACTTCAAGTCTACATTACAGCACACATCGTGGTCTACATTATATTCTGAAGAGGCAGTAACAAACACATTAATGTTAAGACCATAAGCCCCAGGAGCAAACAGGATTGGACTGCTTTGCCCACATGAGTTATTTAACTGCCCAAAGCCTCAGTTTACTTATCTGGACAGCCCTCATAGGAATGGCATGCAGATCAAATCAGGCTGTAATAGCAGTAGTCCTAGTAGCAATGGCTTACACTTATCTAGGACTGTCTCCAGCTAAGCACATTACATATAGTGACTCATGTCATCCTCACAATATTTTATGGATAAGTAAACAGGCATAAAGGAATTAAGTAACACCCATGATTACATAGCTAATAAGCAACAGTGAAAGGACTCAAATCCAAGCCATTTGGCTCAGAGTCTAGGCTCTTTATCACTACGCTACCTTGCATTCAACAATGGTAGCTATTATTGTTAATAGAATTGCTTTATTCTTAATATATCTGCCTCTTTATGTAAACCATAAGTTCCCTGAGGACCGCAAACATGCTGGCTCATCCAAACGGTTTTCAGAGAGCTGGCTCTGGAGGCTGACCACGTGGCTTAGGAGCCTACCTCTCCTGCTCACTAGCTCTAGCCTTGGCCAAATTGCTTCACTTTTTAAGGTGGTTGTGAGGATTAAATTATTTTCTACTTAAAAAATACTTATCTTTTCAAAGAACCAACGTTTTGTTTCATCTATCTTTCGTATTGTTTTTTTGTTTTCCATTTCGTGTTTAGTTCTGCTCTGACCTTAATTATTTCTTTTTTTCTGCTGGCTTTGGGTTTGGTTTGCTCTTCCTTTTCTAGTTGCATTAGATTGATAATTTGTGATCTTTCTGTCTTTTTGATGTAGGCATTTAAGACGATGCATTTTACTCTTGGGACTGCTATGCTGAATCCCATAGATTTTGGGGACTTGTTTAAATTAAAAAGCTCTGCACAGCTAAGGAAATAATCAACAGAGCAAATAGACAACCTACAGAATGGGAGAAAATATTCGCATGTTACACATCCAATAAAGGGCTAATAGCTAGAATACACAAAGAACTCAAGCAACTCAGCAAGAAAAAAACAATCCCATTAAAAAGTAGGCAAAAGAAATGAAAAGCTTTTCAAAAGAAGATAGACAAATGGCCAATAACCATATGAAAAAATGCTCAATGTCGCTGATCATCAGGGAAATGCAAATTAAAACCACAATGAGATGTTAACCTTACCCCAGTTAAAATGGCTCTTATTAAAGTCCAAAAACAATAGATGCTGGCATGGATACAGAAAGAAAGGAACATTTATACATTGTTGGTGGGATTGCAAATTAGTACAACCTCTATGGAAAACAGTATGGAGATTCCTCAAAGAACTAAAAGTGGACCTACCATTTGATCCAGCAATCCCACTACTGGGTATTTACCCAAAGGAAAAGAAGTCATTTTAGCAAAAAACACCTGCACTAGAATGTTTATTGCAGCACAATTCACAATTGCAAGGATACGGAATCAGCCCAAATGCCCATCAATTCATGAGTGAATTAACAAAATGTGGTATATGTATACCATGGAATACTACTCAGCCATGAGAAGGGATGAATTAAGGCCTTTTACAACAATTTGGATGGAACTGGAGACCATTATCCTTAAGTGAAATATATAAAGAATGGAAAAACAAACACCACATGTACTCGCCATTAAACTGAAACTAGCCAATGAGTACACATACGCATAGAGGGAAGTAAAACTCAATGGAAATCAAGCAGGGGAGTTGGGGGGTGGAGGAGATGGGTGAAAACCTACCTAATGGGTAAAATGAACACTATCTGGGTGATCAGCACACTTATATAACCCTGACTCAAGCATAATAAAATTGATACATATAACCAAAAACATTTGTACCCCCATAATATCTTAAAATTTTAAAAAAGTACTTAGAAAAGCAAATGGCCACTACTATTATGGTATAATGATATATTTCATTATTTGATATGAGACGTGACATTATCTGTCTTTCCAGAATCTGGAACAGTGCCAAAGCTCTCAAAAAATACTCTCTAATCACCAATCTACCCGCATTGTTCTTCCTGTTTCACGTGGGTTTATCTTGTTTCTAAAATTATACCTTAAAGAAAAGGCAACACCTTAATAATAATAGTAATAGCCGGGCGTGGTGGCTCACGCCTGTAATCCTAGCACTCTGGGAGGCCGAGGCGGGTGGATCGCTCAAGGTCAGGAGTTTGAAACCAGCCTGAGCAAGAGTGAGACCCCGTCTCTACTAAAAATAGAAAGAAATTAATTGGCCAACTAAAAATACATAAAAAAAATTAGCCAGGCACGGTGGCGCATGTCTGTAGTCCCAGCTACTTGGGAGGCTGAGGCAGAAGGATTGCCTGAGCCCAGGAGTTTGAGGTGGCTGTGAGCTAGGCTGACACCATGGCACTCTACCCTGGGCAACAGAGTGAGACTCTGTCTCAAAAAATAAAAATAATAATAATAATAGTAATAATAATAGTTAACTTTTATTGAAGACTTGCTATGCGCGAGGGACTGTTCCATGATTTTTTTCATGTGTTTAATCATTTAATCCTAACAACAGCCCAATGTGGTCGACACAGCTTCACTTTGGTGTGAAGAAACCAAGGTGCAGAAAGGTTAAGTAACTTACCCAAAGTCACATATCACATAGCCAGCACCTGGCAGAGCCTAATACTTAAACTACTGCACTTTGTTGTTTTTTTGTAACTTTTCATATTCCCTGGTATATTTTATAGAATTCAGTATATATGAAAAGCTACCAAAAGCATTTATTGATTGAAATTTTTTTCTTAGAATAGCATGAATAAAAAATTTTAAATGTTTGAAATGTCTATCTAAAAAAGTCAAAATCTAAAAGCCAAAGTTTATTTAACATCAAATAGGCTTCGCCTTGGAAATGAGTATATCAGTTAAGCTGAATCACCAAGATGAGGTCCGACTTTTCCAGCTGTGGATGACTCAAAGGACCAAGATGTACTTCGCATACTTAACATCCTATTCTGATGGATACATAGCACAGAAATGAAACCTCTAAAAGAAGACATAACCCAGAGGTCTGTTACAAAATCTAACCCCAAAACAAAGATTATAAATGTTTTAGGAGGTAAGCTTTTCCTTTCAACTCACGTTCTGATTTTAAGGACAGAAATATTCAGGCCGCCTTTCACAAACCTCTTTCCATAAAGGGTAAGAATCACAAATTGGAGAAATTCTCCAGGAAGTTGAAACTCATTTAACTAAAACTGAATCAAAGCTTCATAGATTTAATATGTATTTTGCTGCAATTAAAAGACCTCATAGGAAAACAAACCAGTTTGACTGGTCTGGTCGTAGAGTCATTTAAATGGAAGAATGGATTTTCATAGCCTTGGGAAAATCTAGGTTTACAGGGCAAACTCTGCAGGACTGAGCTCATCGTGAAGACATGTTCCTTTTCATTGGCCAAAAGGGAAAGGAAGTGAGCCATGCCCTAAAAAACACCACTAGAGACATTCCAGCCGATACTTGATAAGGACTGGGAATGCTGCCATCAACTCATTTGCTGGAAGAAGGAAAATGTGGATCAGAGAGCAGCTGACCGGGAGAAACCAAGTTAGGTATGGGAAAGATTTCCCATTAAACTACAAACTTTCAACAAGGGAGACATTTAAACTAGTGGTTTTCAAATTTTTTTTTTTTTTGCTGTGACCCACAGCAAGAAATATATACATTATATCGTGACCCATAAATACATACAAACATACATACAAACTGAAACACGCATATTTGTAACTGAAACAATACTTAAGCTTACTATGTACAGGCATTATGATATCTTCAATTCTATTCTACTTTGTGTTCTAAACACACTGGTTGAGAAAAACGACTGTTTTTAAAAAAACATTTAAATTTAAAAAAAAAAACACTTTTTAGGGCCGGGCGCTGTGGCTCACGCCTGTAATCCCAGCACTCTGGAAGGCCGAGGAGAGCAGATTGCTCAAGGTCAGGAGGTCGAAACCAGCCTGAGCAAGAGCGAGACCTCGTCTCTACTATAAATAGAAAGAAATTAATTGGCCAACTAAATATATACATAGAAAAAATTAGCCGGGCATGGTGGCGCATGCCTGTAGGCCCAGCTACTCGGGAGGCTAAGGCAGGAGGATTGCTTGAGCCCAGGAGTTTGAGGTTGCCGTGAGCTAGGCTGATGCCACGGCACTCACTCTAGCCTGGGTAGCAGAGTGAGACTCTGTTTCAAAAAAAAAAAAAAACACTTTTTAAATTCTGACCAGCACAGGACAGGAGATTCTGAGGATACATCTTGTAATGGCCATTATTCCTCCCTCAGAGCCCCACAGCCAACTCGGGGAAGCTGCAATGGAGCACCTACCCTTGAGACAAGTGAATTGATCTTGTATACTTGGCTAAAGGCCACCCAGAAGGCTGTCTCCTCCATGTCTGGTCCTCACTATGCAGGCCCCTCCTCTTTCTGTCCCTTAAATGATGGTCTGTTTCCCCCAAAAGCTGTGTTTGATCCTTTTATCACTCTGAGTCTACTTCCATGGCTTTCCCTAATTGAAGGACAATTGCTCATAGACCCCATTCACTCCATTCTCAGCGCTCACCTACCTCTTATACATTTGCCCCTGAATTGTCCCACAGATTTCAAACTCATTAGGTACAAAATTGTATTTATAATCTCTCTTACCTATCTCCTCACCCAGACCTATTTCTTTTCCAGCTTTCATTGTTGCAAAAAATGGCACCTACTCATCTTTTCAGATCCAACTCAAATCCCTTCTTTAGGAAGCTTTTCCTGAACTCCTTAGATAGACTTGACGCCTCCCACTTTTATACCTCCAGTACATTACAGCACCTCTAACACCCTTTATTGAACTTAATTCTTTTCATACTCATTTCTCCTCACTAGACATGAGCTTCTAGATCTGGATTTTATTTATGCACATACCAAGCATATAGTATGGTGATAGTATACAGTAGGCTCTCAATATATGGTGACTATTCTTATCTACAGCAACTAGGACCCTAAGACCAGCATATACTAATTGCTCCATAAGTGTCTGCTGAATGAAAATATAACAAGTATTTTCTTGCCATCTGACCTCCATGGCCAGAGGACTGCTAAAGTATTAATAGCAGTAACTTCCAGATTGTTAGAAGTCCAAGATCTACTTTTATAATCAAAGAAATGTAATTTTTTTTTTTTTTTTTTGGCCTATTGGCCTCTATGTTACTTTGCTAGGGCTGCCATAAAAACCTACCAAAAATGGGGTGGCTTAAACAATAGAAATTTATTTTCTCACAGTTCTGGAAGCTAAAAGTCCAAGATCAAGGTGTCCCCAAGGTTGATTTTTTTTTTCTGAGGCCTTTCTCCTTGTCTTATAGACAGATGGCTATCTTCATGTTCAAATGGCATTCTCCCTGTTTATATGTCTGTGTCCAAATTTCCTCTTCTGACAAATATACCAGACATGTTGGATTACAGCCCACCAAAGACCTCACTTTAACCTAACTACCCCTATTAAAGAGCCTATCTCCAAATACAGTCACATTCTAAGACACTGGTGATTAGGACTTCAATATATGAATTTTGAAGGACACAATTCAAGCCATAACGGCCTCCTATTAGACTGTGAGCTCCTCAAAAGGCAGGAGCTACAGCTTAGTCTTCCTTCTTCGTATCTGGTATGCCTAGCAGAATACCTGGAACAAAGGAGATTCTCAATAAATAATTTGTGGAATACATAAATGAAGGATCTTCCCAGAAGTACAGTCCAAACCTGCAGACGGTTGCCCCCTCCAAATCTGGCAGCCAGCACCAAGAAAAATGTGGCTTTGCTCTTCCCTGAAACAAAGTTTGATGTCATTGTCTCTAGATACTCCATTGCCAAACAGCTACTTATGTGGCACCCACCACAGAGCAGAAAAAGAAAGCCCGTAAGGCCAGATACCCAAAAACCATTGACAATACCCTTCTCTCTCCGATTCATTCCAATACTCGCAGACTGACGGCTGTCATACATAGTTACAGTCAGAGTCAAAGTCAAGAGAAAACTAACACTGCTCTGCTTGCAGAACAATGTATAGCAGCTTAGGAGAAATAGCAAAATGGACATCTGCTACTTTTTTCCTATCCATAAGGAAACGTCCCCTTACTGTTCTGTGTGATTTCAGTAGGCCTATCAATCACGTAGCCTGCCTTCCCCACTGTCAAGATGGACACATGACCTAATTAGTTCCCTCCTGTCTCCCAGGAATTTGAATCCTGAGTGGAGTGATATAAAGATAGAAAATAATTGCAGGGAATTGATTAAGCCAGTGCCGGGAAGGGTTCCTGGAACACACATCCCTGAAAGAGCCTTAGTTCCTGACGTTCCCAAGGCTTGATCAACTCTACCTAGTAGAGTCCTACCTGTTATCTTCCAATAAATGCATTTTCCTGAAATTAGACAGTTTATTCTATAGCTCTTAAAGAACCCAGACACGTAATAGCCCCTGCAAGTGAGGTGTGGCTAGTGGTGGACCTAAAATATGGAAATGAGAGCAGGCAGTAAGGCGTCTCCTACTCACTACAAAGTGTTGTGCTCATAGTCCTTGCTGTGCCATTGCTAAGCAGCCACCAATGCTACTTCCCCTTGTATTTGGGGATACAGTCCATAAGTCTCCCCAGGCTAAATCTTTAGGGAAGTTGGTAAGAAAATGTCAAAATACTGGAGTGTGTGGTCATGTCGGACAGCTTTTGGTAAGACCCTAGAAGTGACTTAGCTATAGCCAAGGTGGCCTGTCTGAATGCAGAGAAAATTCTGTCTCACTAAGACTGGGCTTTCTCCTGGTTGGAATACAAGGTGACAGCAAGCATATAATCACGAAGGACTACAAAATTTGAATTCTCGGCCCTGAGCCAATGATAATGCCAGAAAACACAGAAGAAAGGAAGGAAACGTAGCAAGGGACCAAGAGAACTGGGGGAAGCCTGATCCTCCACTTACCTCTTAATATATTCTCCTTCACTGGAAAAGAGCGAATCACTGGGATAAAGCCACGGAATGAGGAACAAACTCAGAGGCAAAAAGAAGCAAAATTAAGAGCTGGAGGATGGGCAGAGCAGCAAAGCTTGCTTCTAAGAGAGAAACCCCCAGGCTAATGCCCAGAGTCAAGGATCAACCCCCAGAGTGAAGAAGGCACATAGACCAGCAGCTTGAGTTAAACTTCAATAAAGCCTTGGAAAATAAAAACGTATCATTGCTCCCAAATCAATCTCCAGGTATCCTAAGCCACAGCACCACCAGAATTTATATCCCTATTAGGAGAATCCTACCCAAGGTGCTTCTCAAATGTGTCCATGCATTTTGTGAGAGAATAGAGAGCAAGTTCAATACTTAACTAGGTACATAAGGTACGTATGTGTCTGACATTGAAGGGAAAACTCTAATCATGGAACAATAACAGTTAAATACAATGACCTCTGTAACAATCAAGGCTATCACCAACCTAGCATTCACGTTAAGGTATATCAGTAACTTTCTACAGAGACACAGAGACCAAAAGATTTAGATGGAAACAACAGGAAAAAAAAATAGGAAAAGATTAACTCTAGAAAACAGATTAGATGGTGGAGATAAATGTAGGAAAAAATTATATTCCTTGAGTTGTATTAAGAATGGCTTTGATTTACAAAGAGTCTAAATCAAATAATAATATTTATCTCAAACCATCTACACCCCTATCAGTTTATTCACCACACTAACTGGGGAGTTGGTTACCCAAAGAAGTCATTTCAAAAGGAGCTGCTGGATAGAAACCTGAGTGCTGTGTGCCTTGTCTGTGAGAAGTGAGCTCTGCTGTCGCAGGGTACCAGGCTGAATCACGGTACCTACAGCAGTGGCTCCTAGAGTGGCCCCTCCAGGAGCAGCACTGCTATGAGGCATCTTTTTCTTATACCTTCTGTGGAACTGTTTCCCACAAGTAATATAACCTATACTGCATTTCTATTAAGTGGCACAGAATCACGAGGAAGCAGAGAAAATTTTCTAATTCCATGCGGCTGGGGTCACTTACTTGCTAAGAGAGAGAAAATGTCATTCCCCAGACCCAGTGTATCCTCCCATCATTTTCATCAACCAACCTGAGAAAACAGCCTTAGAGCCCAACGGGAAGGAATATTTAGGTTCTGTGGGCAAAGGAAAGAACACAGGGTAGGTGGGGCCATGATGAGCAAGGGCAAGCCTGGGATGATTCTGCCAGAGATATTTTAACACTGATGAACACTAGGCTTTCGTTGGCTTATTAAAATAGTGCTGTGTAGTGAGAGCAAAGCTGGCACATTCTCCTGTAGATGAGATGGCCCTGGGGGTTTGAACAACAGTTGGAATACAGCTGCCGTGGCTACAACCAAGCAAGTACAGATGTCACACCAAAGTGGAAATAATTTCATACCATCCCATGGTGCTAAATTCAAAATGCCAAAGGAAAAAAAATACTGGTGAAAGAGTTCTTTAAAATAGACTAGATAACTATTTTAAATACCAATTCTGTGTGTAACTAAAATTTTTGCTGCTGAGGTCAATGAGCAACAGGTATTACAGTTTAAAGAGCTCAATCAAAAATCTCACTGCTCAGCAAAAGGAAAACAATACAACGTGCTGTTCTCAGAGATTGGAATAGCCACATCAAATTCAGGCACTAGACATTAGACTTTGTAATTCCAAATGTTTGGGAAATGTCCTTTTACAAAGCAACATTTTTCTTTTTCTTCCTTCAATAGTTTTTTTTCCTTATAAGTAGAGCTGTGTATCATTTACTCTGTTCTTAACTGACATGTTAGATAAGAAGACACACTGAAAGCACACGCCATATCACAGCACTCTTTTCTTTCAGAAGGATAAACAAGGAAAAGGGAACGATACACACACACCAACTTACCAAATTCCTTCTTAGGCTCTATTAACTTCATGGTAAAGAGTTCCTCTTTTTTCAATTCCTTTAACTTCTTAGCAACCTCATAGTGACGCTGCCCAACAACACTTTCTCCATTTATAGATTCAATATGATCCCCCACACAAATGGTTTTAACTGAGTCAATAATGCCACCATCTTTAATTCTCTGAAAGAAAATTAATGATAACATAATACAAAAAGAATTGTATAACATTACTCTTCATGCTTTTGAGACATTATGTACAATGCACTGACCTATTAACAACGCAGTTTACGCTCAGTTAGAGACGGAAGATGAAGCAACAAGGGACCGCCATCTTACCTCCGTCCGCTCTTCATCTTCCTCATCATTCAGAATTCAGCTGTCACAGTCAGCACCTCCTCTGGGAAGCTTGTCCTGACAATCCCCAACCCACTCCCCTCCCTCTCAAAATGGGCAACATGCTAGTCTCATGCTTCTACAGTATCTTTTGCTATATGTGCAGAACCCTAAGCTAAGCACTTTTCATTCGCTGTTTCATTTAATTCTAACAACCTTTATGAGACTCTCATGCCATAGATCAGAAAGACTGACACTTGGGAAGATCAAGTAATTTGCCAGATTCAACACAGCACAGTGCAACTGTTCATTTACTCCTCAGTCTCCATTACTAAGCTGCAATATCCTTGGGGACAGAGATGGTCTTATCGCCATTGTATGTCCCGTGCCTAGCACAATGCCTGCACAGAAAAGTCCCTCCATAAACGATTGTTGGAACGTTTCAACATGAAGCCCATTATATAAGAATAGCGTGAGCCTTTTCAATTGGCTACATTTGGTTACAAATGCAAAGACTCAAAGAACGGTATGTTCTTAGCTAGGAAGACCCATACCTAATAAGAGACAAGTATGGTTACCATTTCGGAAGTCAGTAAGGGTGATTCTATACTATTGTTTTTCATTTATGTATTTTAAACGAGGAGAGCATAGGACCCAAGGAGAAATTTCAAGTTGTTCTTTTTTAAACCTATCTTACGTCTCTTATAATAACATCTATACTGTAGAGTCTCAAAATGAGATCTAAGATCCCTAAGATGGCACCAAGAATTTCTGAAAGGATTTTCGGGAGAGAGCTCCAAAAAACTCTACCGGCGTAACAGCCCTGCAAAGGATGTACATAGCTCTTCCACAGTAATAAGAAGAAAGACAACCTGCCTCAGGAGTCACAAATCCGTCATGGGAATGATAGGATAGAAATTTCAGGAGCTGCTGCTATTATGTAATAAAAGCATATCATTCCCCACCCTTGCCAGGTAGAAGTATAATGTCTTCTGAATCAACAGGGTGATTGATCATTGGGTCCAAGAGCAAAAAGAAAACTGATCTCATGTACCTCCAGCATCTCCATAATATTATCATCCGGGAAAAAAAGAAAAAAAAGAAAGCTGGAAAGGACTAGCCTGGCAAGCCTGAGCATTTTTAATCTTTAAATTGTATTACTATATACCAAAACTCACAATAGATTTCTTCTTTACCCCCAAATTTTAAGAATATTGCTATGTTCATTGTGGCAAAGGTTACTTTGTAGCAAGTGTTAACATACTATATATAAATGATAACGATAATGTCAATTTAAACAGAGCTCATTATTTATCATTACAAATAGTTAATTACAAAGCAAAGAACCCAGAAATTTCATAATCTACTTGACATTGTTTTATTAGAGACCCACACTAGCCTTATATCGTGAACAGAAACAAACGATGGTAACCACAACACACCACTCAGTAAAACTAGAGTTTCTAAACTGTCGTAGAAAAATAAACAAAATTAAACAAACGACTAGAGTCCAAAGAAGAAAAACACTATTAAATATTCTGTTACATAACCATTCCTAAGCCATTAGAGAATTTGAAATCTATACTTAACTGACTTTTTTTATTTTTAGAATTTTTATTCTAACTCATTTCTTGGTACATCTTGTGCCTATTTTTTTCCTTTGATCAACTATGCCGTATAAATTTCAGTGTCCCACTACATATCATTTTTAGTTTTTAAAGACTTACTGTTATAATTTTATTAAAAATAAGCATTACATAAAAATTAAATGAAAGACTTTAAAGACACGTATGAATCTTACCAGTGAATTAAAGGTGAGAGTGACGGAAACCTAGGGTTGCCCAGGCCTGTGAGCAGCCACAAAGGTCAGCAGAGCAGTGCCCAGACAGAGGGAGGAAAGGCAGTTGCCAGAAGTCAGAGCAGGCAGCAGGGTGAGAATCTAGGTGGCCAAGAGAAAAGTCAAAGCACATATAATTAACAGAAGCAGCAGATAAGGATCTGGGATGAAGAGACAGAAAAACCAATACAAGAAACTTGGAGATGGAAACCAGAAGATGAACTAGATGTACAAACAAAATTGGACACATCAATTACAAATTTTATGTGTTACCTGAAACTTCTAGGTGAGTAGAATAAAGAATGAGGTAGTAGTGGAGACAAGTTTCCGAAATCTAATCTACATTAATAATCATATAATAACTTGATAATCATATTGCTAAAAGTGCTACTCAGACCCAAAGGACTAAGAGGAAAAAAAGACAAGCATTAACGTATTACTTATATTTCCTGAATAACTTATACTATTCTCCATAACACTTAGGAACTTTCTCTCATCTAGCTTTGGAGTTCGATGCTGCAAAAGGCAGATAAGACTTTTTTTTTTTTTGGAAGACGGGATTTACAACATTATTAAACACAGAGGTTTCCAACCATTTTAGATTATTATAATATCTTCTGTTATGTTCATACCATATATTCAGAGAATTCTGCCTTCTCATCACAGGTATCAGCAGAGCCGCAGGGTAGTATCTCACCCTCCCCAAAACCTTAAGCAGCAGGCTTAAGGTCGTTTGAGCCGCGTGTCCCACCGCCACACTCAGCAACTTTGAGATCTGTGCTGGATCCTTTCAACACTGTCCTTAAATCTTGCTCATAATAACAAACATTCATAAAACAATTATAAACCTATAATTGTTTGAATATAAATAGTTATCTCATTTAGTCCTCACAATAAAACTAGGAAAGGAATATTTATTATTCCATTTAATGAATGAAGAAATCAAAGCACAATGATTACATGACTTTGCCCAGATAATAACTAAAGAGAATTGGGTATCAAATAGAGTGGTATAATTATAAAAATTAAAAATTTTTAAAAGAAAGAAATCAGATGTAGAATTCAAGGTTTTCTGACCACAAGTGCTGAGTTTTGGATTATAAATGTCCAAAATGATCTATCACCTTTGAACTCTGAAATTTTTTTTGACAACCCCTATCTTTTCACTTTCTATCTCCTTAGTTCTACTAAAATTGTTCCTAATCAATATCATGGCCTCCAGATCTATATCACCTATTTTCTCAAATCATCACTTCTATTCTGGCTTTACAGGCCTCTGCTCAGACCTTAGCTTCCATCCAAGAATCCTCTGTCACCTGGACTTCCTACATTTCCAGGCTTGCTGATTCTTAGTTTGGGCAATTGAATAAGCAAAATATTAGAAATATATGAATACCATATTTATCTGAATAATGATCACTCTAGAATGTGACCAATTTGGCTCCACTAAAGTAAAATATGCCAAATCATAAAGATCTACAAGAGGTATTCTGAGAATGACTGTTTTGTGATTATTCATAAACTATTTCAATTCAAAATGAACTCGATTATTTTTTTATGTAACCTCATTTCTTTTTCTTATTTATTCATTTATTATTATTTTTTTTTTATTGTCTTGAGACAGAATCTCACTCTGTCACCCTGGATAGAGTGCAGTGGCATCATTGTAGCTCACTGCAACCTCAAACTCCTGGCCTCAAGAGATCCTCTTGCCTCAGCCTCCCTCCCAAGTAGCTGGGAATACAAGAGGGCACCACTATGTCCAGCTGATTTTTCTATTTTTGGTAGAAACGGAGTCTTGCTCTTCCTTAGGCTGGTCTCAAACTCCTGAGTTCAAGCAATCCTGACTCGGCCTCCCAGACCCTGTCAACACAGAACACTTTAAAAAACTGGCCAGGCACAATGGCACATGCCTGTGATCCCACCTACTCAAGAGGCTGAGGCAGGAGGATCACTTGAGCCCAGGAGTTTGAGGTTGCTGTGAGCTGTGATTAGGCCACTAACTCTAGCCTGGGTAACAGGCTTGTCTCAAATAAAAAATAAAATCATGAATGTTTAAGTCTGTTGTGTTTTCACCTGAAAAGTTTCATCTGTGAGAACAATGCAAAACTATAAAATGCATTTTTCTGCCATTGATCTCTCTCCTAATTATGTGATGATTATTGCTATCATTAAAGTATTAGCTATCAATTATAAGCGTTGTCAGGTATTTTATATGTGTCATTATATTTACACCCCAAATAACCCTATAAAGTAGGTGCTAATATTCTCATTTGAGAGAAGGCTCAGAAAGCTTTAATGCCTTGGCCAAGGTCACACAGCTGGTAAATAAGTGGTTTGGCCACTGAACACAGCTCATGCTCCTATGCATCACACTGCACTGCCTCCCTAATCACAAAATCCTCCCCCTGGTCTGAATCCCCACCACACTGTCCAATTCTGACTTTCATCTACTCTTATTGTCAGTCACTATTAAAAGCATATCAAGTACTTGCTGCAGCAGCACACACACTAAAATTGTAACCATACAGAGAAGATTAGCATGGCCCCTGAACAAATGACAAGCAAACTCATGAAATATTCCATTTTTTTCTGCTAATCTTGGCAAAAAGAAACACAGGAAGTAAAAGATAGCAATTAATTAGTTACCTCTAAGGAGTAGGGGAAGGGAGTAAGTAATAAGCTAGAAGGGATAGGAGGAGGAGTGGCATATCTCTGAAGATACCTTTAATATAGTTTTGACTTTTTGAATCATGTTAAGATTTTACATATTCAGAAAATAAAATTAAATCAACATAGATGAGGAAAAAATTCCAACAGAAGCAAATGGACTCAACAGTATTCCAAATGACTAACCATCACCCATGGTTGGGAGTTAGAGGGCAGGAGCAAACCATTCAGTACCTTGATCCTACACATATATTTAGTCTAAAGACAAAATGAAGTCCATACAAATTCTGAACTCTTAATAGGTTTATTTTTCATAGTATTATGGATATAGCAATTCTAAAAAACTATTTCATATATATTGTAGGACCAAGCAAATTAGTAAATATTTTAACGATTTTAGAAGTAAATATTTTGATGGGGAAGCCAAGGAAGAACCCTGTGGGGCATGATGAGCATTAGAGGCATAGTTGTGAATTTATAATTTCTAATAAATATGTTTTCTAATCCTACTACTGAAAGGACCTAGAAACAATGACACTCCAGTGGCAATGAATTAGGCACAATTAACATCAGAACTTGATTTTGAAATATCAATCCCTGTTAAAAAACATCGGAGCTCCTTAGAGAAATGTTGATTCCAGGCCTGGAGGAAAATAAGATCTAAGATGAGTCTAGAACATCTTGCACCAGAAAGAAGGAAACTGCTCAATAAAATGATGGGAGCCATGTCAAAAGGACACAGGAGCCAGCTTAAAGGGATTCCTGCAGGTCAAATCTCAGGAAATTTGAGCATCCAAATAAATGATAGCAAAGGATTATAACCCTTTGAGTAAAATATGAAATTATGTGCCCATGTTGATAATAAGGGGCATGGTTTTTTTCTATAATAAAACGTTTTCTAAGAAATATATACGAATTGATAAAATTAGGAAAATCATCGTTTTGCCATTATTGACAAGATGCATCAACAGATGTAAATCTCTGATGTGCAAGTAAGAAAATAGGATATTTTCAAAGTATCAAAGTATCTCTTCATGATTATTTACTACAAAGGAAAATATAATAACTGCAATGAAAAAAGACTAATGGACATTATCTTAGACAAGTCACAAAAATTAACGTCAAAATTAGTGAGACAAACCAACATCAGGTAAATTCTGATGTGGTGCACTGAGAAGGACACAGCATTACGTACATAATTTTCCTGCTAAAAATGCACGGCCTATTTCTCAACATGAGGAAACACCAGAAAAACCCAAATTAAGAGACATCCTGTAAAAGGCTTAGGAGCTATTCTAGGTTAAAGTAGAGTAAAAAGTGAAATGCATGATCCTGGGTTGGACCTGTACCAGAAGAAAATAATGGACACTGACAGAACTATAATATGGACTATAGCTTAAAAGTATTTTATCAATGTTAGATTTTCTGAATTTCATAACCGGACTGTAGTTATGTATAGGAGAATATCCTTGTTCTTATAATTACACTCTGAAGTATTAAGGGGCAACGGTACGTGTGTGTGTGTATATGAGAGAGAACAATAAAGCAAACGTGGCAAATGGTAAGATTGGAGATTTGGGTAAATGATGTACAAGAGTTCTTTGTATTATTATTGCAATCTTTCCATAAGCATTAAATTATCCCCTCCCCCAATGTTTAAAATATTTTATCAACAACTTACACATATGATATGCATCTAAGTTGAGCTATATGTTGACAGATTATGCTTCACTTTCTCCTTTGCTTCCATATCTTATGTCCCCACAAGGCTAGTGACTAGTACTCTGAGGCAGGCAAATGTTTGACAAGTCATTAAAATAAATAGCAAGTCATTAAAATAAATAGAAGTACAAGCTCCGAACATCAGAGGCTAAGATCTAAAAAAATCCACACATGTTTGCAAAACTTCTAAGTCCTTCTCTGCTGCATGTGCCTCATGTCCTGAGCTTCCCCTGGATAATCCCACATGACTTTCCCAACTCACAGATTTTCCATTTGGTCACCCACTCAGCCTCCAGCACAGTCATATCTTTCACAGAGCTAAAAATAGCCATTCTATCAAGTGGGAAGTTAAAGTACCATTTACAGTTGAGAAGATAACTTCCCCAAGACTATTTCTGTAATGATGATAATGCATCAGCAAATCAGGATTTGGACAAAATACAGGCATAAAACATGTCTACAAATAATTCTTAGCTCAGTGAATAGGAATGCCAGCTCTGAAGTTAGACCTCTTGGACTCAGATCTTGAATTTGTCCAACAGTATAACATGAGGCAAGCTACTTAACCTTACTCATTCCTGCAGGCCAAATCTTACAAAATTTGAGCATCCAAATAAATGATAGTGACATCCTGATCCTGTTTGTAAATCTGTAAAATACAGGTTGACAAATAGTACCAACCCATAGATGAATCTCACAGACATCATGTTGAGCATCATGTTGAGCCAGAAATAGGCCAGGCACAGGGGCTCACACCTATATTCCTAGCACTCTGGGAGGCCGAGGTGGGAAGATCACTTGAGCCCAGGAGTTTGAGGCTGCAGTAAGCTAGGATGACACCACTGCACTCTACCCAGGGAAACAGAGCGAGACTCTGTCTCAAAAAAAAAAAAGTCAGAAATAGTAGAGTATATGATCTATATTATATGAAGTTCAAGAACAAGCAAATGGTATCAGAGGTCAGAATAGTGGCTACTTTTGTGGCAGAAGAGTATTGGCTGGGAAGGGGCACAAGTAGTTGTAATAATAACAGCAGTTTCATTTTGAATGCTTACCATGTACTAGGCTCTTTGCATACATTTGCTCATTTAATCCTCACAACAATTCTACTTTGTTTCGTTTTTTTATTCACTTATTTTGAGGTAACACATTTTTAATGTACAGCTTAATGCCTTCTGGGTGGCAAACTTCCCTTGATGCAACTTCCCTTGATGTTTACATACTCACCACCTGGTTATGTAAGTGTGAGTATGTAAACATCCATTAAGCTGTACAATAAAAATGTGTTACCTCAGAAAAAAATAAAATAAACAAAATAGAATTGTTGTGAGGATTAAATAAGCAAATGTATGCAAAGAGCCTAGTACATGGTAAGCATTCAATGTGAATCAGCTTTTATTATTACAACTACTTATTCCAAAAATAGAATTATTATTTTTAAGAGATGTGTCTACCTTTCTTTTTACCACTCCTCAATTCTTATAATTTCATACAATTTCAAACTTTTCCTTTCCTTTGATATCGCTCTCTTTGTATTTAAATAAAGGAATTACAGTCATCCCATCCCTGGGTATACCTGGGGGACTGGTTCCAGGACCTCCTATGAATACCAAAATGCACAGATGCTCAGGCCCCTGATGTAAAATGGTGCAGTATTTGCATATAACCTATGCCCTCTCTCCCGTACACTTCAAATCATCTCAAAGTTATTTATAATAACTTATACAACATAAACACTATGTAAATAGCTGTTATACTGTATTGTTTAGGAATAATGACAAAAATAAAAGTCTTACATGTTCACTACAGACAATTTTTTTAAAAATATTTTCAATCTGCAGTTGATTGAATCCACAGATACAGAGGGCAAATTATATACAGTTCAGAAAATTCTGAAGAGCATTTTTAAAGAAATAAGGTAGCCAAAAGTACATGCAGTTGGAAGTAACACTAACTCAACGGCAACCAGCCTGAAAGTCATCAGAAGTTAGAGCTACAGACCTGGGAAAGCTTCCGTGGATAATGAGTAGGCACCAGGGCCAGACTTTCCTTTTCAGTTAGTTCTAAAATCTCAAGAGGTTAAAACTACAGAGAAGAAGTTCTAGGAAATGGTAAACAAACAAAAAAATAATAATAATATCTTTGGCTATTTTTAAAGTGAAAGTGAAATATCACCAATTCATTCATCCCTGCAGAGTCAGCTCTCACACTGAAGATCATTTCTAAATTCCTTTGACCTGGTAGATTTTCTTAAATGTTGTCCTCAATTAGGTCACACTGTTAACTTTTAAAACTTACCTTTATAAAAGCATAGCCAACACCATTGTCTGTAATGGTGAGACCAAGTGAATCCTCAGATTTATACACATTCACTTCTTTTTTGATTCCTTTCACATGGGCAAAGATCAAATCCTGCAGTCCTATTTGTCCTCCTAGGAGTCTTCCCATGTCAATTTTAGGTGTGTTTAAAGTGCAATATAAGATCTGCAAAGAAAAAGAAATATTTTAGGTCAGTTTCTATCATGACTACATTCTGTCATTAATTTATTCATATATATTTGAGTGAAATTGTGCTCAATTTAAAAGGTCACATCACAGTCTGAACAACATAGCAAGACCCCATCTCTACAAAAAAGTAGAAAATTAGCCAGGCATGGTGGCACATGTCTGTAGTCCCTGCTACTTGGGAGGCTGAGGCAGGAGGATGGCTTGAGCCCAGGAGTTTGAGGTTGCAGTGAGCTATGATGACGCCACTGCACTTTACCCTGGGCAACAGAGTGAGACCATGTCTAAAAATAAATAAATAAATAAAAATAAAACAATTAAATGTTACATCATAAAATGTATTTTTATGCTGGCTGGATAGAATCTGGAAATTTACATTCATTATCTCATGTAATCCTCACAATAATTTTATAAACTACATTATTATCCCTATATTGTAAATGAGGACATCTGGGGTTGGCAAGATTAAGTAATTTGCCTAAGGTCATATAGACAGTACTTGTCAGAGCCAAGGACTTGAGTTCATTTCTCACAACTTCAAAGTGTTCAAAGTGGTTTAAGCTATGTGGCCTATCCTTTACAATGCTCAAATCAAAGGTTATATTCCCAAAGATCTGCATGACGCTATGTACTGCATGATGTGTACACTACAGTGAAAGTACAGGCAAACCTTTAAGCCTATATTTGAAAACTGGTAAATACTTTTTCTTTAAGAGCTAGGATCTCACTCCGTCTCCAAGGCTAGAGTACAGTGGCACAATTAGAGCTCACTGTAACCTCGAACTCCTGGGCTCAAGCCATCCTCCTGCCTCAGCCTTCGGAATAGCTAGGACTACAGGCATGCGCCACCACGTCCAGCCCATTTTTTTTAATGTGGAAAATTCTATTTATCTTGTATTCTAGTCCTTGAAAAAAGCATTTTAATTAGTGAATGAGGTTTTAAAATAAAAACGTTTTAGAAGTAAAATGGACCTTAAAGACTAATTCATCCAAACCCTTAATTCTAAAAAAGAGGGAACTGAGGTCTGGAGAGGTTAAAACAACTTGCCCAAATTCACATGATGGTAGAAAAAGGACAAAAAAGAATCCGAACAGTGAAAAGATGTGTGGAGATTTTAAAGAGACTTTCTATGCTTTCCAAGTCTTTGTTTGACATTTTCCTTCAAAAATATGGCTGATTTTACTAAAATGTGCAGTGCTACTCCTAACTTTGTCAATCATAATCCGAGTAATTTGTAGGGCCCAAATTAGAGTAGATAAGGAAGACTGAGAACACGTTATTGGTTAAAACATTAAGTTCAACAACATTTAGCGAGTACATTCTACGTACCAAAGCAAAGGAGGGCATTTTTAGTACGCTGTTCTATGCCAAAATGGCTACATGTAATTTTTCTTAACTTTTTTTATTATCAAGCAATGTTTACCACAGATATTGCTAGCCTCTCCTCCACCCCGAGCCTTACTTCAGCCCTCACTCTCAACTCTCTCCCCATATCCCTAGCTTCACACCAATCCTAATTCCCACCAGAACCATAAACCTTAACACATCCATAATCCTCATGAAACTCAAAAACAGGGTGCGATTACTATTACTGAAAGGCATTTGGGTCTATGTCAAAACATGTCTAAATTAGAAGAGCTTCATAAAATAAAACTCTCCCTGCTATACAATTAAAGGTTCAGGGTGGTCAGCCAAGCTCACACCAGGCCTTTAGAGGTATGGCCCGGGGCACAAAATAATGAAAGCCTTCAGAGGAAAACTACCACCTTCATGCTTTTTCATCCCAGGCTTTGGTTGAGCCTTTAAGTTAACCCCTTACGTTCCTGGGTAGGGCAAAATACATTCAGCTTTGTGGACAGCAAATTTTTATAAATATTCTCTATCGTAAAAACTGCGACATTGCTCACGCCTGTAATCCTAGGACTCTGGCAGGCCAAGGCGGACGGATCGCTCAAGCTCAGGAGTTCAAAACCAGCCTGAGCAAAAGTGAGACCCTGTCTCTACTATAAATAAAAACAAATTAATTGGCCAACTAAAAATATATAGAAAAAATTAGCCAGGCATGGTGGCGCATGCCTGTAGTCCCAGCTACTCGGGAGGCTGAGGCAGGAGGATCGCTTGAGCCCAGGAATTTGAGGTTGCCGTGAGCTAGGCTGACGCCACGGCACTCACTCTAGCCCGGGCAACAGAGTGAGACTCTGTCTCAAAAAAAAAAAAAAAAACAAAAAACTGCGATATTCCCAGGGGGAAAAATGTCAGTTAAGCCAAGAATGGCACTCAACTGTGATTCCAAATAATTCGCTCACTGACAAAAACTATGATGAGTGGGTAGAAGGAGAAGGGACTAAGCATAGAAAACAGCTTATCTGATTATTCTTCTCAAAATAATGAGAAGTAGAAAAAATAACAGTTTTCTCCTTGGTTTTTTTTTCCTTGCGCATCTGTCAATGGTATTCATAGTGGATCCCAAACACCACTAATATAAAAACAGCTTACCAGTGAGATAGGAAATAAAACTTTCAAACATAATGATGGGGTAACAGGACAGATTTCCTGTTAAAGATTTTCTTAAAAAATGAAATCTCACACAAACTGCACTAATTACTAAGCCACTTCCTGTGTTTCCTTTCTTTCAACTTTTCACATGCTTCATCACTGCAGAGCAAATACTAGATTTCCTGTAGGTAGAACCCTTTTCCATCATGCTTCCTCCCCTGCAGAATAACATTCCACTCCAGGCAGCCAAAAGTTGGCAGGCAAGGCATTTTTTTTTTTCCTGGAAGGAGTGGAGCCAACTGTATCTTTCACTGAATGGAGCTCCATGGGAAGCCATGCTGCAAACCTGCAGGAATGTAATGGCCTCTGGGAGGTGGAGTAAGAGCAGCAGGTCACTAGGGCTCCGTGACATCACAGCAAAATAAGATCAGTTCTTCATGGAAGAATAAGAACCTACCACACACACAGCATCAATGCACAACTGTCAGCAATTACATCTCTAAGGATGTGATAAAAGTCTGGACATTCAAACACATCCTCAAGGATACTGTATTTTGAACTGCAAAATAAGAAAGTGATATACTATCTTCTAAATGATGCAAAAGTCCTGCTCATTCATCCACTAATCAATAATCATGAATATATAAATCAAAGGAGCCTCAAGTACATGCTGTGAACTTTCCCACCCTCATTCATACAGTCCCCTCAATCCAAAATCTAAAACAGCCGTCCACTCTCCCCACACAACCCCAACGCCCTTGTCTATTGAGACCCTGCGCGAACGTGACAGCCCAGGTGGAATCAATCACTCTTTCCACTTTGCTCACATAGTATAAATCTAGTACCTCATTTGAGTATCTGAGTCACCTTGCCTTGTCCAATTGGCTTAATACATCTATTTGTCACTCTCACTCTGTTAAGAGAAAGGAGATCTTAGTCACCGTTGTCTGTCCCACAATGTCTAACATAGTGCCTCACTCAGATTACATCTGAATGGCATTTACAAAGCACCCTCACTCA
>CAUYRT010048885.1:0-19176 GCA_963574885.1 Lepilemur ruficaudatus
TTTTTAGTTGGCCAATTAATTGCTTTCTATTTTTAGTAGAGACGGGGTCTCACTCTTGCTCAGGCTGGTTTCGAACTCCTGACCTTGAGCGATCCACCCGCCTCGGCCTCCCAGAGTGCTAGGATTACAGGCGTGAGCCACTGCGCCTGGTCCCCTCTCTATTTTAAATTCCACCTAATTTACCCATTTGCTGATTGTGGGATTATTTTACAGTTGCAATATGCAAATTTAGATAAATATTCAGATCCATTTACAAAGCACACCCCCAAAAATAACTTTGCACACTCCCAAAATATAGTCACTGTCAATTATTATTTATGGAACCTTATGTTAACTGTTATAAGCAATATCTGCCTTAAAATTTTTTATTTTATTTCTTTTTTAAAATAGTCTTGACTACTTACAGTCTTAGCTAATCAGTGTTTATGCAGTTAAAGATGACTGCCAAAGACATTTTTTAGTTCAAAGGATTTTTATCTTTTTTTAAAATTTGGTTTAATTTTCTCGCCTCTAACAAAAATTCTGGCAGAGTTGCTCTGACTCCAGTTTTTAGCCACTGCATTGAAGACTTCTTATATATGTTAACCATGCAAAGAGCTTAACAGTATCAAAGTTCATCTTAGAAGATCAAAAACTTTTACTGCTGCAATATTTTATGTAATTTTTAGAATTAAGTTATGTTGAAACTTATGATGGCATCTCTTAAATTTTTAAATCAAGGCAATAATGATTATAACTAGCCCATTGGCTTTAACTTTATGCCAGTAATTATAATTATAATTAAAAAATCTACATTTATTTATAAAATTTTACCTGGGGATATAAAAGCCTTCTCATACTCTATTAAAAAGACAATTATATGCTATTAAAATGAGTCATGCTGAAATCATTGCTTATAAGGGGTTCATCTAAATGATAATGGGTTTAAAAAGTAAGTTATTCCCTGGTAGTAGAGGTCTTTTTTTCCATCTGGCAAATCTAATAATACTTGAAAATACATTCAGTCATGAACAAACAGCCCAATTAGAAGATCAAATAAACCATGCCCCTAATGGTTTGTTTTGTTTTACATCTTTAAAGTACTTTTGGTAACAATTATTAATCTGTATATTCCAAGTAGGTACAACCTCAGAAACTTTTTACAGTATAGCAGTTGGTTTTAACTTTGTTGAGGTTATGTATCTGATGAAAGTAATGAACCCTTTACTCTGGAAAATGCATATATATATATATATATATATATATATATATACATACTTAATTTTACATAAAAATTCCAGAGATTCAAAGCTTCCTAGAACTCCTGTTTAGTCACAGGGAAAATATTTATGGTAATTAAGCTAATTTTATGAATTATTTGAAAGTCTTTTCGAAGGTATTATTTATAAATCATTCTTTATAAACATTGTTGTGGTTTGCTATTGAGGCATGTTGATTTATATCCAGGCAGTTGCCTACATTAATAGTTTTCTTAGGATAAGCTCTGAGAATATTTGCATACAAGTCTGGTCTATGACTTGAGCCAACTTTATTAATCAGTCATAACACATGTACAGTTAACAATTATTGTATGGCCATCTTTAAGCAAACCCAATAACATGAAATGTTACTTTTTCCTTCAGGCTTATTTCCTTACATTAATTGAAGAGCTGGTTATAAACCTAGATGGACACACCAATTTGCTTAACAGTATTGGAGATCATGCATTTTCTGTCGTATAAACTACATATCTGCAACTTTGCGCCCACAACTGACAAACTACTTTTAAATTCCCAGAATAGTTGATCTAATTGCACAGGGGGTCAATAGCCAACCTTCCGTGAGGACAAGTTTTCAGAGTCTTGCTCATACAGTGTGCCCATGGAAGTTGTTAGGAGCAACTAGCACGCCTGCAAGTCGGAGACTTCCCAGTAGCACTCCAGCCACTCAGACTTAGAGAACTTCTCTGGACATGATCTGCTATAGTTTCAGTTTAGAGGGTATATTCAGTGTCTATTGCTGTATAACAAATTACCACAGACTTAGTGGCTTAAAACAACCACCATTTAGTAGCTCATAGTTCTGATGGTCAGAAGCTTGGGCATGGCACAACTAGCTTCTCTGCTCAGGGTCTTACAAGACTAAGTTAAGGTGTTAGCCAGGCCTGCAATTCTCATCTGAGGCTTGGAGTCATCCAAGCGTATTCCGGTTGCTGGCAGGATCTCATCCCTTGTTGCAGGACTGAGGCTGCCACTTTCTTGCTATCAGGGTTGCTTTCAGCTCCTGGAGGCTGCTCACTGTTACCAACCATGTGGCCCCTCCATCATCAAAGTCAGCAATGGAGAATCTCCCCTGCATCGAATCTTTCTCATGCTTTGAATCTCTCTTATCTCTCTTTCCAGGAGGAGCCCAGTCCCCTTAAGGGCTCATCTGATTAGGTCAGACCCAGCAAAGATAATCTCTCTATCTTAAGGTCAACTGATTTGGGACTGAAATTCCATCTGTGAAAGCCTTCACAGCAGCGCCTAGGTTAGTATTTGATTGAAAAACTGGGAAAAGGTTGTGTGTACACTGTGATGGTGGGGTATCTTGGAGGACATCTTAGAATTTTGCCTACAATGGGGGTATCAGTGGGACAGCAGGATCTAGGATCTGACAGGGGAAACAAGTATCTAGGACTGTTCTCTGCTCTTTATAAAAAATATCTAAACACATGAAAATATCTAAACACAGGCAGGCTATGAGAGGATGGATTCTGGGTATCTGCCAATGCTACTGAACCTCATAGAAAGGGACTTCCCCTAGGACTTAGGAAACCTGGCTCTGCCACTAATAGCCATGTGATGTTGGTCAGATCATTTAACTTCTCTGGGTCTAAAGCTGGAAATGTTAGAGTGAATAAAGCAAACAGCCTTTCTGCCTCGTTTCCAGCTGCGCAGACAGACAAGTGAGTACAGGATGGTGCATGTTACTGAGTGGGGACCTCGGGGCATGATGGGAGCTAAGGGTGAGGAGCCTCCTTGAGGAAGTGATGCTTGAGTGGGCGTTAGCTAGGAGAGGAGGGTAGGGATGAGTGTGGGAAGGTGGAGACATTTCAGTGAGGGAAAAGCATTTATGAAGGGGTTGAAGCTTAAACGAACAAGGCACATTTAAGGAGCTATAATTAGCCCACTGTGACCTGAGTTGGTATATGTTTCATAGCCAGCTTTACAAATCATGCTCATAGTTTAGATTTCTGTCCTAAGCACAATGGGAAGACATTGAAGGGTTTTAAGGGAGAATCACTTGAAGAGATTGGCACTTTAAAAATATCACCCTGGCTGTAGTTTGAAAAGTATGGCAAAGAGAGGTGGCTGTATTAGAGTCAAGGAGACCATGGCAGATAACCAGGACCAGGGTGGTATCAGTGGGCAGGGAGAGAAGAAGGCAGGTTTGAAAGAGATACAGAGAATAGAATCAACAGCATAGTGGTTGGTTGGATGCCAGAGGTGATCTGCGTATCTCCAGTTACAGGAGTTACAGGATTGGATGTAGCTGCATGTATTTTGATTTATAGTTGCCCCTTTATGCGATTCAAGCTATGTCCTTCTCTATTCACAAGATGTTTAGGTTGCAACAGGGCAGAAGATCTTCTGTATCCTCTAGCATACTTATTTCACTGGGATGGAATATTCCGCTGGTAATACGCACTCAAGCAACATACAGATGATCTGGATTCCAGGGCCTTGTTTCCTCCTCTGCTCAATGAAGGGGTTAAATTGGGAACCTCAAAGACTGATACCAGGGCTGACCTTCCTTAACCCATGGAACCTGGGCTCAGAGGCACTGGGCTCAGTTCTGTTTCTCCCCAGTTTGGCCCAAGTTGCTGGCTACAGTGATAGAGGAATCAGCAGTATACCCTGAGTGCAATGCACATTTGGATCAAGGGCTACCCCAAAGGAAGAACTTTTGCACTACTCTAGGCCTGGAGTAGTGCAAGGTTAATGGACAGAGATAGTCATACCTGTAAATTCGGTTTCATAACTTGGTGTCTTTGGGATTTCCAGCATGTCACATGGCTGGGTTATCTAATTTGTGCATATAAAGTATTCCACCAGATTCAACTTCCCTTTAATTTCTCTTCTCTCAGTGGAGAGAGGAGAGTTGAGTACAGTGAATAACATGGATTAAACATAAAATGCTTTGAGTTTTAAAACTTGATTTTGCTCTGTTCTCAGACATCTCAGTCACTAGTGGGGGTGGGGGGGTCTGTGGCTGGGCAGAGACACCTGAATGCAATCTGCCGAGGATGACATTGAGAAACCTTTGCCCGTGGGTGACGCGCTTAGTGCCAATCTGGGCTCCTTCCTAGCAAAACCAGCCATGAAGCAGATATGGTGGGACTTTTTCATCCTTTTAGGGCCGAGACCTGTTTCATTGGGATGCGTGTTGCCTTTTTCTGAATGCATGTCATAATTGGTCTTTACATGTCTTTTAATCTGGTTTCACTCGCTTAATTGCTTAAATTGTAGAAAGTGCATTTTATTTTGCTCCACTAGAGGGAACCAGAGGGATTGGAGCCAACAAGCTTTTTCTGAGGTTCTTAAATGTCAGTATTAGAAGAAATTCCTAGGGATTCTCAAAGCAGGCTGACTGTCACAACACTGGGGGGAGTTTTTTTTTTTTTTTTGCTTTTGTGTTTGTTTGTTTTTGCTTTTTAATTTATTTGCATAAAAATAGTCTGTTTTTTAGAGCAGTTTTAGGTTCATAACAAAATTAAACAGAAAGGGAGTTTTAAAACATGTAGATTTCCAGACCCTGCCCCAGATCTACAAAATCAGAGGCTTTGGGGATGAGGCCTGGGAATCTCTATTGGAAGGGTTGGTGGAACCCTACCTCTGGCAAAAATCTACTTAACTACATAAACTTAAAGCCCAACAGGGGCAGGAATACACTGGGTGTTCTTAGTATACATAGCAGGATGTAAGAATAGAGGCCCACAAGGATTTAAACACATTTAAAAAAAAACAGAGGGGAAATACTTGGAGATTGTCAATATTTGGAATATGAGTCATATATTTTTCCAGTTAAATAACTTCAACTGTTAAATAGAATCCACGTGATTTACTTAGAGCCAGAGGAAAATTTAAAACTACCATTCCTGGAAGAATTCCAGCTTCAGAAATGAAATTTTAGGGAGCCCTCAAATCAGAAAACAGTATATTGTTTCTGAAATAAACATTTCATGAAAGACCGACAGATTCCTGTGGATCTTATCCAGGAAATAGAAATAAATGCCCTAGATCCAATTGCTGTGAGACACAGATGTTTCCATAGTATCAAACATGTTCTGGCAAACTGGCCAAAAGACACAAGCTGGAGTTACAGGAAGAAAAGAGTCCATAGGATTGTCATAGGGAAAGATTTAATAAATTCTATTAATATCTCCCTAAAAAGTAGTTTAATGTAAAATGAAGGTAATCTTATTGATTTATAGGAAAGTGTGTTAGGTAATTCAAATGATAAAAAAAAAAAAATAGCCATCTAATTTAAAAACCTGAACTGCCTGCCCCTATGGACTCTGTTACACTGTGGAAACTTACAAATTAATTTGCTTACACTAACATCTAATAGCCAGACACTATTTGATAAGAGCTGGTCTTTATAACAGGTCTCTGAAACCCTAGCTTGAATACCAAATAAAAACTCAGAACAATGCTCTGTCCCCCCCCAAATCCACCTAGTTGGGTATCTGCCACAATCTTGTGCTCAGAATTACATTTCTTGATGCCAGTGAGTCTCCTAAGTCAAAGATGGAAGGGAATAGCTCCTGACTTACTCCATCTAAAGACACAGATTCTCAGCTAGTCAGACATAAAACATTTCTCCTAAAAGATTGTTCTGGATTAACTAAATAAAATAATAATGAAAAATACTACATGGCCCTGTAGGCTCAAAAGACTCTGATAAGTATAGAAACAAGATTTCTCTCTTTAAACTTTTGCCTGAGGAATCTGGGCAGACTTGTGGCAATTTTAGAATTCTTCCTTATTCTCTCTTTAAATTTTATTTACTGTGTATGCAGGGTCATCATACACGTTCATAACCTAATCGCATCTACCATAAAATATGATCCTGTACTGTGTATTATGCTATAGATACATTTTAACACAGGAAGATAGTAGAGTATTGGAAGATGAGGTAAGGAGAGTTATAGGGGTAGAGCTATTTAATTTATTCTCAAGCTAGCATTTGGAAAGGTGGTTATATGAGGGAGAACAATATAGTAATTTATACTCAAAGCTTCCAAGTAAAGTATGCAAATGAATAAAATTCCATTTCTGGTTAACTTGATTATATTTCCTTTCTTGCATAATCAGGCCTAATTTTGAGAATAAAATTTTAAAAAGTTTGCTCCCCATAAAACCTTTCCTTTATTTATTTATTTGTTTTGAAATAACAAATGCTAAATTCCTTGTAGGTTTTAATGATACGGAGTATCAGAATGTATATCATTTCTCTCATAATAAAGAATAAATTTACACTGTCAGCCAGCCTCTAATAACTGCAGAATCAATTTCAGTCCTTTACCCGCCCCTTTCTGCTAAGTATTTTTCTCCTACCAGCCTGTGGTGGCAAATGCAATATAATTTGCAGTAAGTTAGTTGGCAGCAAACCGTAGTAACTCCTACTAGGCTGGCTTGGCTAGAAGACAAGAGCTCTTGTCTGAGGTTCTGATAGAGCTCCAACCCCAGGAGATCATTAAAATTGTCATCTGGTGCTACAACAGCTGCCTGCATCCCAGTCTCAATAATTCATGCACTTCAAACCTACATTTTTGAAGAGAAAGATAATTACAAGTGTAAACGCCACTTTTCATTCATTTGCAAATTTCTTCCTTTATTTACTGAATCTTCTATTTTCTTATCCATTAGCCACCACTCCTCACTTCCCATCCTGCCCATCCCACCTGTGAGACATCTCTAATGGACTACAGTTCTCTTTTCCTTTGAGTGGGACATAGCTCTCTAATCCTGTGCAACACAGTGACCCAAGTAGTTGCTGCCAATCGTTGGAAGTTGGCACTTGAGGTGAGTGAAATCTATTTACTACTCTGGCTTTAACTTATTTCAGGATCATTAGATTTCAATTACCTTTTTCCCTTGGTAGTGAGGAGCTTAGAGGATGGATTGAACTGGTATCCAGATGCTCATATAACGTTCCTTTCATTTTAATCAATACTTGGAGTTGAAAATATCAGGGAACAAAGAGCCAAATTAGGCAATAAAGATAGGATTTTGTGCTTAACATTCCTGATCTGAGATTTCTCACTGAGTTGAAGAACTGGGTCATAGTAAATCTTGTTTGATTCTGCTTATGCTCAATTGTGGATATTTTATGTGATCAATGAATGATAAACTCATCGGAGGTTTGAGAATTAGTAAATTCTCACAAGGAAGTGTGTATTCAGAAGAGGAAGCTTGGGAAACTGTTTAGCACATAAGTAAGCTCTACTAATTTGTTGTTGCCAAGTGCATTCTACAGCTCAGTTCCTATACGGGCTTTTTCATGTGAGTTTTAATTTATTCTGGATTATTTTACTAGTTTATTATGAATTATCTTAATCAAGAATTGATTAAGAGTCATTGCCGCAGCTTGGGTTCCCTAGGGAGACTCTGAGATGGGGATTAACACACAGGAGGTTTATTAGGGAGTCTTCTTGGTGTCAGCACCCAAGGAAGAAAAAGGAAGGAAATAGGATCAGGCAGAGAGGTAAGAGAAGCTGGGTTGCAACGTCGCCTAGGGAAAACCTCAGCCAACCCTACAGATAGCTCTGAAATGAGACTGGCTCTTGGGTTGTCCTGACTCAAGGTGAGTAGATTGGGCCTTAATACCCCATGTTAATCAGTGGTGGGCTGCCCCAGGAAGTGTTTGTGACATGAGCAAGATGAAGAACATTGACAGTTGGGGGCTGTCTGCCAGCAGTGCTCCAAGCTGCTGGGAGAATTACCTCACCTCTCAAGGGGGACCTTCGAGGCACAATACAGAGCTTGTTACAAGCATGTGCATAAAGCCTACAGCAGTTGCCATATTTAATGTCAAAATGTTGAAATATTCCTCTTAAGATCAGAAACAAGACAAGGGGGTTCTTTGCCACCACTTCTATTCAGCACTGAGTGGTTAGACATGAAAAAGAAAATGTTTAAGGATTGAAAAGAAGAAACAAATTGAATGTGATTTGCAGGTGATATGATTGTTTATGAAGAAAATTATCTACAAAGCAATTGTTACAATAAAAAAAAGTTTGTCAGAGTTTCTGGAAACCAAGTAAACATATATATATATTTTTATATATATGTCAATTGAATTTCTATACACAAGCAATAATTATGTAGAAAACTTTATTTAAAAATGCCATTTACAATGACATAAAAATAAAATATAGCTGGAAATAAATCTAACAAAAATGTGTACTTTTGTTGAGAAAATGATGCAACTTTATCAAAAGATATTAAAATTGCCTAAATAAGGGAAAGATATATAATGTTTATGGATAGAAGACTATGTTTTGTAATGATTTTAATTCTCCCCAAATTGATGTATAAATTTGGTAAAATTCCAGTAAAACAAAAACCCTCTTGTGATGTTTGTGGATTTTGACCAGCTGATTTGAAAATCTATATGGAAGATATCCAGGTGGAAAAGAAAAAGAAAAAAAAAAAAAAAGAAAACGAAGTGAAAATTTATATGGAAGAATAAAAGACCAAGGAGGAAAAAGAAAGGTGGGAAGACTTGTACTACAAGATAAAAATTTATCACCAGGCTATATAATTAAGAATATTCTAATCATGTAGGGAAAGACAAATAGACAAGTGAAATAAATAGAACAGAATAGAGTCCAGAAATAAATCCATGAATATATGGGAATTTTATATGTGCAGATCACTGGGGAAAGACCAGACTATGTTATAAATGGCTTACGGAGAGTATAGTTACCATATATTTCTAAAAAACCTTGAAAATAGATCCTTACCTTATATTCTAACCAAAAATCGATGTTGGTGGTAAAAGAGTTAATGTAAAAGGAAAACCCGTAAAATTTTAGGATAGCATATAGGTAAATATCTTCAAAAACTTGAGTAAGGAAGAGTTTCTTTCTTTATTTTTATTTTTATTTATTTATTTAGAGACAAGCTCTCATTCTGTTGCCCAGCCTGGAGTGCAACAGATCATAGCTCACCGTAGCCTTGAACTGCTGGGCTCAAGGGATCTTTTCACCTTAGCCTTCCAAGTAGCTGGGATTATAGGCATGTGCCACCATGACTGGCTATTTTTTCATTTTTTTTTAGAGATGGGGTTTGGTTATGTTACCCAGGCTGGTCTTGAACTCCTGTCCTGAGGCAATCCTCCTGCCTTGGCCTTCCAAAGTGCTAGAATTATAGGTGTAAGCCACCAAACCCAGGAAGGGTTTCTTAAAGAAGGCACAAAAAGCTGGGTACAGTGGCTCATGCCTATAATCCCTGTGACCTGGGAGGCTGAGGCGGGAGGATCATTTGAGGTCAGGAGTTTTGAGACCAGCCTCAGCAACATAGTGAGACCCTGTCTCTACAAAAAATTAAAAAAAAACAATTAGCTCAGCATGGTGGTGTATACCTATTGTCCCAGCTACTCTGGAGGCTGAGGCAGGAGGATTGCTTGAACCCAGGAATTCAAGATTGCAGTGAGCTATAATTGCACTACTGCACTCCAGCCTGGGAAGCGGAATGAGACCCTGCCTTAAAAAAAAAAAAAAGACACAAAAGTACAAACTATAACTGTGCAAGAAAAGATTAATATATTCAATGATATTAAAATTAAGAATTCAGGTCATCAAGAGACACAATAATAAAAAAGATAAACTAAAAATTAGGAGAAGATATGTGAGATTCATCATATTGACAATAGATTAGTATCTAGAATATAAAAATTTTGAAAACTCAATACAAAAAACACAGATAAACCAACACAAAAATGAGGAAAAAAACTACGAGCCAGATATTTACAAAAGAGGAACACAAATAGTCCATCATCATAGGAAAAGATGTCAACTTCATTAGTTATCAGGGAAAATTTAAACTGAAACCAAATTGAGCAGTAGCAGTTATCAGTTATCTTTTGCTCCGAAACTTAATGGCTTAAAACAATTATAAATATTTATTATCTCAGTTTCTGTAGGGGAGGCATTTGAGAGCTGCTTAGCTGCTTGACTCTTGCCCTACAAGGTTGCAATCAAGAAGTTGGCTGGGCTGTAGAGATTTGAAGGCTTGACTGGGACTGGGGCATCTGTCTGTGAGATGCTCACTCACAGGACTAGTAAATTAACATTGGTTGTTGGTTGTTGGCTGTTGCCACATGGAGAAACTGAGCATCCTTATAACATGGCAGCTGGCTTCTGCCAGAGCAGGGCTTTATCCGAAAGAAAGCCAGGCAAAAACTGTGATGTCTGTTATGACCTCGCAGAAACCACAGTCTGTTGTTTATGAAATATCTTATTGCCCACACCGGTCAGCTGTGTTTACTGTGAGAGTGCGTTACATAAGGGCAAATACCAGAAGGCAAGCATCATGAAAACCATCTTGGATGCCGGCTACCGTAGTTACTGTTGTACATCTAACAGATTAACACAAATTAGAAAGTATATCACTGTGTCATGAAAGGGACACAGTTATACGTACTAGGATCACATGAGGAACATTCCCAGGCAGAGGAGTTACCACATTGTTTGGGTCCTTCATCCTCTTGCCATCCTACTGGGGAGAGAGAGAGGCATAAAGGCCATTAAGCCACGTTGTCTCTGCTCAATCCAATGGGACAGAGTGATAGAAACGTGATTCCCTGCTTGTGGGAAGTATAAATTGGTATAACCATGCTCCAAAATCTTTGTATTTTCTAGGAGAGTTGAACTTGTGCCTAATCTATGATCCAGCAGTTCCACTCCCAGTATGTACCTTAATGATACTTTTGCATATATACACTAGAAAACATGTTCACAGAAGCCTTATCCCAAGAGCAAAAATTCACAAATAATTCATAAATGGATAAACTACTGATGGGGTATTTATAAAGTGGAATACCATATAGTAATGCAAAATAAATGAACTACAGGTATGGGCGTCAACCTTAGGTAATCTCAAAAACAATGTTGAAGAAAAGATGCAAATCACAAAGAAATATGTGGAGTATATTCTTTAGAGAGCCACATATATGATATAAAACTATAAAGAAAAGCAAGGGATGACCCATACGCAATATAGGGTGGTAGTTACTTCTGTAGGGGAGGGATCAGGAAGTATTTGGAGAGGGGCACACAAGAGGCTCTAAGGAATTGGTAATGTTCTAATTTTCAAATGCCATGAGAGCTTATTATTATTCTTTCAATGCAACCGATACATTTTATATAGTCCTTTTGTAAAAATAATATGCTTCACAATAAAAAGTTAAAAATTAAAGTGTTCTTTAAAAAAGACATAACTTAAAATGTCAGGGCTATTTCAGTGAGTGAATGAATATCCTTAAATATTCATCATTACACATCAAGCATCTCCGCAGCCTCCATTCCTCCCTATCAAAATAGAAAAGTATAAAAGTACTGAGCTTCGAAAAAGAGAGCGGGTTTCCTCAATTCACAAACATTACTATGAAAGTCATGGTAATTTGCCCTCAGAGCTCTCTGTGATTCACTGTCTGGCTCCAGGTCTCTGATGTGGATTTTCAGGATAAGAGCTAAAATAGACTGAGAATAATAAGCCTAGATCCATACTTCATGCAAGAGGAAGGTTAGAATTTGGTTGAAATTGATTTACCAGGTGAATGCCGCTATTTTTCAGGTCTGTAGCATCCATGATTTTAATATTAAGATATATATTACTCTCTTTATTCTCCTAATTGTTCCTGGGATGGTTCAGAATAAAAATCTCATTAATTCCACTGTTACCCAGATGGCCTTAAATATTAGGATTCTCTTGTTGAAAAAAAAATCAGTAGAAAAAATACTTCTAGAAATATAGCACATTTTTTTCTAATGCATATACTAATCACTAAACTTTTATAAAGTAAAATTCTTGCCTAATTATAGATAGCTTTCAATATGTATATGCATTTTAGTTGCATAATTACATCAAAATGATTCATTGGCATTAAAAAAATTGGCAGCACAGATTTGATAGACGCATGTATTACTGAGAGTTCTTTGGTTACAAGCAACCAAGCAATTCAAATCTGGCTGGTTTAAACTATAACAGAATTTATTGGAAGGATATGGAATGTTTCATCAAAGTAAAGAAGCAACTGACCAACCAGATTTTGACAAGGGCAGGAATTAGGGAGGCTCCAGGAATCTAGACAATGGGACTTATTGGGCAGTCTTTTTTCCTTGGTACTATCATCAAAATAAATTAGCTTCAATATTGTTTCAATTCTTGTGTCACTGTCCTCAATTTTCAAATCTCTGCTCCCGTCTGGCCCAGTGTGGGTCACGAGAACATTCCTTGGGAAGAGGAAGGTATGGCGTTACTGACAGTTCCACCGAGATTGCTACTGTGATACAGTTGGGGTGATGTCGGGAGAAGTCTAGCATTTTCCCAAGGAAAACCAAGGTGCTGTTACTAAAAGAATGGGGGCATTGATGCTGGACTGGCAAAATAGCAGATGTTCACTATAACCCCTTTCGATGAAATTAATTTTGCTGTAATCTTCTTATCCGGAACCACTGGATTTAAATTAGTGCTACAAACATCTGGCACTGCCCTAGTCTGCTCAGCTGCCATAACAAAATACTACGGACTGGGTGGCTTAAATAGCAGAAATTTGTTTTCTCAAGTTCTAGAGGCTGAAAGTGTGAGATCACAACGCCAGCATAGCTTGGTTCTGTAAGGGCTCTTTTCCTGCTTCCAGACAGCCACCTTCTCCCTGTGTCCTCACATGGCCTTTCCTCAGTGTGCATGCATGTGTGTGTGCGAGAGAGAGATAGAGAGAGAGAGATTGAGATGGAGGGAGGGAGAGGGAAAGAGAGAGAAAATTTCTTCTCCCTCTTGTAAGATCACCAATCCTTTCAGATTAGGACCATACTCTTATGACCTCATTTAACCTTAATTACCTTCCTAAAGGCCTATCTCCAAATACAGTCACACTGGAGATTAGGGCTTCAACATGTGAATTTGGGGAGAGCACAGCTCAGTCCATAGCAGGCACCTACTATTGGACTCGGAATTTGCTAACTCACTTTTGATAGTCTTCTCATCCTCATGCACAAATGTGATTGCGAAGTCCAGTGAGTGCGTGCCAGCTGTTTCCTGAGTAATCTGTTGAAGTTTGTCAGGCTCTCTGGGGTTTATTGCTGTTGGCAGCCCTGCCTCTCCTCCTCCTGGACCAAGACACACTATACTCAAAGCCAAGGCTCCATCTCTGGTGGCCGTGTGCCAGGCTGGCTTGTCTGAGTCTATTCCTCTTCTGCAGTTCACTGCCACAGCAGTTGCTGCTCCAGTCTTTGCAGTTTCTTCTTCCGTTTCTCAGACACCCCTACAGGAATTACTCAGGCCATGTGGAGTAGTGGAAAGATACGGAAGTCAGAACACCTGCTCTATTCCTAGCTCTAGCACTTACAAGCTGCGTGACTTTAAGGATATCACTTAACCTTCAGTAAGTTTATTTATGCCACAAATGTGTATTGCTTTCTTACTTCCAAGTTTTGTGCTAGGTATTGGGAAGTCAGCGATACATGCTATGAAGGATGCTCTGAGAGCATGAGGGTGGGGAGGTATTGGTGAATCTGGTAGTGTAGGTTGCAGAAGGCTTTCCTAAGGAAACAACTCTCGATAAGAAAAATGAAGGATGCGCAGGAGTTACCTAGGAGAAATGGTGGGGGCAGGTGGGAAGGAAACACATTCAAGACAGAGGGCACAACATGTGCAAGGTCCTGACCACAGAGGGACTTGGCCCATTGAGCTTCTGGTTGGATCCGCAGTAGACAGGGGAGGTGTGATGCGAGATGAAGCTGGGCGTGAAGGCAGGGGCAAGAGCATGCAGCCGTCAGGCCCTGCCAGAGATTGTATTCTCCGTCCCAGGTCCTGTGGTGGGAGTAAGGGAGAGACAGGCTCCAGTGTGTTTTTAAAGGATCACTCAGACTAGAATAAGGAGGAGTACTGGAGAAGAGTAGAGGTGGCTGTGACTAGATGAGTGAAGTGGCCAGAGAGGACGGTGGTTCAGAATAGGATGGGAGGAGTAGAGATAAATAAACGTGTTAGTCATTTCTAACAAGCTCTACTCTGCATGCAGATTGTATCATAGCTACCGACTGGCCCAAAGTGTTGTTTTCTGACCAGTGCACTCAGTAACGTTTATTGAACAGTTACTATGTGCCAGACATTTTTCTAGGTTACAATAGTGAACAAAACAAAGACTCTGCCCTCAAGAAACTTACTTTCTGGTAAAACGGTTTACATTCTAGTGCAGTTGTTATAGAATCAAATGAGATATGTAAGCCACCTGAATGCGAGTGGTTACCACTACAAGTGGTTACTTGTAGCTCATTGATTTCTAGGGAACACCGTTTTTCAATTACCTCCCTTAGTTTCCCATTGCTGCCTTAACAAATTACCACAAACTTCAGTGGCTTAAAGCAACACAGATGCATTATCTTGAAGTTCTGAAGGTCAGAAGTCTAAAATGCGTCTTGCCGGGCTCATATCCAGGTAGTGCAGGGCTATGTTCTGGACGCCCTGGGGACAGTCTGTTTCCTTGTCTTCTCCAGCCTCCAGAGGCCACTTGCCTCCTGGGCTCATGGCCCCTTCCCATCTTCAAAGCAGTGGCTGGTCAAGACCTTCTCACATCACAGCACTCTGACCTTCTCTTTCCTCTCGCTTCCGCTTGTGAGGATTCTTGTGGTTACATTGGGCTCCCTGGGATAATCCAAAAAATGTCCCCATCTCGAGATCCTTCACGTCATCTCATCTGCCGAGTCCCTTTGCCAGGCATAGCAGCACAGTCCCAGGCTCTGGGGGTCAGGACAGGGACCTCCCTGGGGTCGGGCTCGACTCTGTCTGCTCCTCCCCTAGCAGCTTTACTGCACACAGACCATGAAACAGAAGCGGATTTTCTCCTCTCTCGTTCCAGCTTTGTTCTCAGTGTCTAACTGAGCAGTGAAGTGACTGAAACACAGGGATAACCACAGTTAAATCAGTCTCTTTTTCCTGTGCCTGAGAGGTTTCAAAAGAATCCCAGAGAACTTCCTCTTTATTAGAGGGTTAAGTGTCAAAACCACAGGCCTCTCCCGGTGCTGCTGGGGAGAAGAGCCCAGCAGGTTGTTTCTGGTTAGCACACTTGACTCACTGTTCTCAGAATATTCCAGGCAGTATCTGGAAGTCTTTAACTGTGAGTGCCCTGTTGAGCAAGATTTCGTACTTACAGCGTTCCTAGGAGGAAGAAAAAAAATAGGCACTTTAAAGACTATCCCTGACACATTTAACAGCAGAGAGAAAGGGAAAAGATTCAGGTGAATAAGATATGGAACTTGTTTCCTTGTGACAGAAAAGATTCTAAGCAATTCCTTAAAGTATTACACTTTCCCATCATGCTGCGTATTTAAGGCATGAGAAAAAACACCACTGGGGATATTTAGTGACCCATTTAAAACTAAATTAATTGTCATTTCATCGTCAGGGTCCAGGCTGAAGTTTTACAGATCTCTCCCCACAGGCCCTATAGAAAAGCTGCTTTGAGAAAGAAACAAAGGGTTGTGTTCAAGTCCTCTTTTTTTCCCTTTAAGCAAATGACTAGGGTTTCCTGATTCCAGGTAAGAAATCCCCAACTCGGTAACAGCAAGTGAGAAATCAACGCTGCCGATGCACAGCTGTGTGAGATGCCGGTGAAGCCTGCGCCTGCGGCTCGCGCCTTGGTGTGGAACAGCTGCGCATTGCTGGGACTGCCCAGGTCGGTTCGGACTCAGGTCCCTGACTGAGGGGGCTTAAGAACTGGCAGTGGGAATGAACGTGTGGGGGAACGTGGGCTTGAGAGGGAAGTTGGGTGCTAGAATGTCCAAGAAGACCAGGCCATCTGGGAGGAAAATGGTGCAGCTCTCATGTGTTGCCTGGAGTGTGGTAGGGAGAGGGTGCTGACAAGGTAAGAGTGTGTCGAGAAATGGCAGGAGAATGAACTTTTCTGTCCATGCGTGTTTATTGTTTGCCATTTCCCACGTTAGTGGGTTGTCTGATCAGGTTTGATTCTTCAGCGAAAAGGATTCTCCATTTTCCCAGGCCTCATGAGAGAGCCCCTGGGAGAAGCAGTAAAACAGACTTCAGGCAGGACGGGCCTCATCTTTGAAGGACAAAGGCACAAGAGGTACCCAATGTGCAATATCCACTTTCTTGGACTCACAGGGCATTTCTTTCTTTCTTTCTCAGCCATTTTCAGAACCCGGCTCTCCACTTTCGTTCAGTCCTTGTAATCAGCAGCATCTCATCCGCGCCTTTCAGCCCCTGGCAACACAATGCCTGCAACCTGGTTCCCTCACCTTCCTTCTCTGCCCCTGCGTTTGCGAGTCTCAAGGGCACCCGCAGAAGAACAGAGGCTGCGTCTGCCAGACACTGAGAGTCTCCTTTCCCACACTCCGAGCAGTCAAAAGTAAAAGGGAGGGGAGGGAGGTTTCTTTTTCCCTTTCAGAATCCTGGCTTCAAAACCCCGCTAGGATTTACACGCAGCACTTTATTGTGCATTGCGGTCCACGGCCACCGTCTCTTCTGTTAAAGTTAGAATTGATTCACTAGCTAATAAATGGAAGAATCCTCCCCAGGCTTTCCTGCAAAATTACTTATGCTATTAGTAGCATTAAGCAGGCCTTTACAACTGGAGATAAGCTACTCTGATGTTCTATCTGCCAGGAAGCCAGGGCTACTTTATATGACCGAGAATAGGTGGCAGGGACCAAGGAGAATGTGTCCATTTGTGTCTCGAGTCCTACGCTTAGATTCGTTCATATTAGGAATTGCTCTTTAATTCTTTCACAAGAAAGACACAGCTCATTAAAACTAACTAGACTCAGAGAGCATAAAAAAACCACACTTTAAAACTCTACTTTGCCTTAGGGTTTAGCAACCTGCCTAGTCAAATTGCCCTGGTGTTGATCTTACAGCAAAGCTAACTCTGTAAATAAATCACCAGGTAGCCCTGTCCAAACCTCTGAGAAGTTTGTGTCACCGAGTTCCTTCCTTTTAGCCACTGCAGCTCCACAGGCAAGTGTGGGACTGGCACCAACCTAGGCAGCCAGGTGGCAGGGCTGCCGAGCTGCTAAAGGGAGGGGTTCAGTGGAATCCTTCATCTGGACTTCTTTAAAAGTTCATCTCAGGGCCTCAGAGTTGCATATTCTGGAAAGTGGCCATGTGACAGCACCCTTTTCAATAGATGAGCTCAGAAAAATTTCAAGTGGAAACTTCTATTATTTTATTACATCTTCTCCTTTAAAGAAATCACATAATGAATCCTTTTTCAACCCAAATAATCATACCTTAATTTTATTTCTTCTAGAAATGCTGATCTTCATATGTTGGAAAATGGCTATTCCTCTGGAGTACAGAGCACGTGGGTAAGTAAGCCATTTAGCAGCAGTATCGTTAAAGTGTTGAGAGTTAATCACATCTGTCCCGACTCCCAGTAAATCTGTTTTGTGTGTCCCGGCTTGGAGAACGTTATGTAGGACACAGGCAAACATCTGAAGACAATATATCAGTTGGGCAGGCCGGGGCCTCTCTGGGGTGTGGTATTTATGGATGTGGTGACTATTGAATGGGCCTGGAAGGACGTAGTGACCTCGCAGCCCTGATGGTGTCACTTCCGAGATCATCTGAGGCACTCTGGTCCTCCTAGGACAAGGGGGGTGGTGCAGAGCAGCGGAGGGCATGCCCTTCAGAGAGCAAAGGCAGCAAAAACCGGGAAGCTCAAGGAGCCAGATGGATCCACTGAAGTCCGCACTTAATGTTCTTCCTCGTCCCAGTGATGAAAATGACATTGAACATTTAACTCATACTGTTAATGCAGTCCCAGTTGGAACCAGAGGAGCACTTAGAAAATAAGAATGGACATAACACTGTGAATCAAGCAGCACAGGGAGAAGGAAGTTCTTGTATTCAGAGGACACACAAGCTAAATGTCAGCTCGGCATGACCACTCCTCCCACCCAGGGTGACGCCTCAGCATAGACAAATGCATTTCATTCTCGTGGAGAACCTGGAGGGGGAGTGTTGTAGGTTGAATTTTATGTACCCAAAAGATATGTTGAAGTCTTAACCTCAGTATTTGTGAATGTGACCTTATTTAGAAATAGGATCTTTGCAAATGTAGTCAAGTTAAGATGAAGTCATACTGGATTAGGATGGGCCCTAATCCAGTTGCTGGTGTCCTTATAAATGGGGGAAGTTTAGACACCCACAGAAAAGGGAATGCCAAGTGAAGACACAGACACACAAGGGGAAGATGGCAGACATTGAAGTTATATAGCTACAAGCCACAGATTGCTGGCAAACACTGGAAACTAGGAGAGAGGCATGGGACAGATTGTCCCTCTGAGCATCCAAGAAAGAACCAGCCGTGCTGACACTTGGATTTTGGGCTTTTTATGTCCATAACTGTGGAAGAATACATTTCTGCTGTTTTAAGCCCTCCAGTTTTCAGTACTTTGTAAGGCATCTCTAGGAAACTAATACTGTGAGTATTCCATTTTATAGGAGAAAAACACAGGTTTCAGAGGTGTTAAGGAACTTGCCTAAAATTACATAGCTGATAAATGGTTCATGGAGACTTAAAATCTAGAGCTGTGACTTCAGATCCTAGGCCCTTCCCCCCACATGACCTTGCTTTATGGGATGCAGGGAGAAGCCACATTGTTCTGTTCAGAAAATCAGCTAATCAATATCTCTGAAAAAGGTTAGCATGGAGGCAAATAAAAAAGAGATATACAGCAATTCCACATATGGGTGTATACCCCAAGGAACTGAAAACAGGCTTTTGAAGAGATATTTGTACATCCATGTTCACAGAATTAATCACAGTAGCCAAGAGGTGGAATAGATGAATGGATAAACAAATATGGTCTATACACAAATGGAATATTATTCAGCCTTAAAAGGAACAAAATTCTGACATATGCTACAGCTTAAATGAATCCTTTTTTTTTTTTTTGAGATGGAGTCT